>VMKM01000056.1:585782-804029 GCA_008360985.2 Macquaria ambigua | reverse complement strand
AGGAGAGAGGTGGAGAGAGGGAGAGGACAGGGTGGAAGAGGGGTGGTGGAAAGAGGGAAGAGGGAGGTGGAGAGGGGGAGAGGGGGAAGAGGGGAGAGGGGGGGGAAAGGGTGTTCAATTATCGGCTGCAGGATGTCGACGGAAGTTTGGCAGGTTGCGGGGTGAAACGTGCTAAAGGGACAGAAAAAGGAGAGGCAAGGACAGAGTGTAGGACGCAGGATGGATATTGGCAAGTCGGGGCCCATGAGGAAGAGAAATATAGATGTGAGTCAGACAGTGAGTGACAGGGAGATGGAGAAGCAATCCTTGCTGACGAGCGAGCAAGGGCAAAAACGGAGAAAGAAAAGTGCGCCCATGCAGCAACCCAAAAGCAGCAGCTACACGAGTGCTGCTCACGTTCACTCACATTACACTACAGGTAGTTTCAAGCAGTTAACCTCACTAACTAAAGGCACATTTCAAGCATGCTGATGGAAGCTGTCAATGATTCATGTTTGTTAAAAATGACTCAGACATATTATTAACCTGGAAGAAGAACGTTTCATATGACATGTTAAGTGTTTAGGGCATGCTTTATTGTAAATATGGCAATTAGCCTAATTGGTCCAGACAGTACTCTGCTCTGCATTGTACATGTGCCATTATCAAAGTTGGGCATCTTCTGTTGCCCTATCAGAAAACTAGGCAATCATTGCAAAATGAAGGGAATTAGCTTGCCGTTCTGAACAAATAATCATTACACCAAATCGTCTGAAATGTAATGTGTGGAAGCATTTCGGATCCAACACCTTAATGGAAAAATAAGTGGATAAAGATAAGGCTGTTTGCTGCCTTTCAAAAACAGCTTACAACTACAACACTATAATCTCAAGTCACCTATTAACTTAACACTCAGCGAGGCAGAGGAGGCACTGAGGAACAAAGTCAAAGCCGCAACTTGGTTCAGGATACTGTTTTTAGGGCTACTTGGGTTCCATTTTAATTAATTTGAATCAATCCCATGTTAGTTATCGTTTGTTTATTTATTTATTCAAACAAATGACTCAAGAAAATGCTGGGAAATGTAGAGGAATTCAAGGTGCTCTTATCGCACCGTTACCACCTGTGGCCACAGGCAAACTTACTGGAGGAACTTTTTCACAGATCTAAGAACAGCAGTGCGAACACAATAAAAAGTCCCTTTTTTATTGTGTTCGCACTGCAAAAACTGGGACCCATCGTAGTTCGAGCTTGAGGGACCTTTTTAGCTCCTACTTCGGAGTAGGTACTCTCCCAGCACAAGAGGAACGTATGTTGATTGGTCGAACACATGAGCCAATGCAGCACCAACAACCGCCATCTTTAAAAACCTGTGTAACAGCTCGTAGCGGTGGCCTTGAAAAAATGGACCAAAACACGGACAAATGGGCCGATAGTGAAGGGCTTTATTGAGCGTATATGTGACAGGGAGAAGGCGCCAAAGCAAAATATAAAGATTTTGTGTGTGAGGTTGCTATACCAACCGTCACTTCAGCGTTTCTATTGGCGGTGCGAACGCAAACAGAACAACACAGGGGACTTTCTACTGTTTACCTCCAGGCCATCTTGATGAAAGATAAAATAATTGCCACCATGATCCAGAGTTGTAAAACCCTGTCTGAGTATTACAAACCGTTGTGCAGTGTTTTGGCATCTCATAATCCTTTAAACACATTTATCTGATACTCCAGCTGGACGTCCTGGATATTACTGTGTTCCTGTGTAATTTGTGTCTGTACACACAGTAAAAATGGCCGCCAAGAGCAGTACTGATTTAATTACATTTATATGCTTACATTACAGTGTGTGGTGTACACTGTTATTAGTTCAATATTAAAATACTTTTCCAGCTGTACTTGATCAGTCTTCCTAGTCTGTTTCTAGTCTGTGAAAGGGGCACTGGTATGACATACAGAACACACAGCGGCGGAACAATGGGGAAGTAAAAACCATGCTTACACATAAATAAGCATAGCAGCGGAGGGACACGGGGGAGTGAAAATCAAGCTTACCTCAAATAAATATAGCAAGGGAGGGAAGAGGGAGTTAAAAATCTTGCTTATCTAAAATACACCCAAAATAAACTTAACAGTAGGGAGGGAAGAGTGGAGTTAGACTAAAGCTCTGCCAGAGTGAACACAACAGCAGTGGGTCAAGGGAGTGAAAATCAAGCTCATTCAGAGCATGCACGGCAGGAAAAACAATGCAACGGAGTAAAAATCAAGCTTACCCAGACCAAACATAGGAGTAGGAGGGAACAAGGAGTGAAAAACAAGCTTACCCAGAGCAAGCAGGGACAAGAGACAAACCAAACTTACCCTGGTGTGGGGGTGCCTTCCTCCAGGGTGGAGGCAGTGTTGGTTCCATTGGTGAGGGTACTTTGAGAGGGCATGACCAGTGAGAGGGTGACACTGGTTTTACTGGTGCTCTGGCTGTTGGAGTAGGGCACTGACACTGGGTAGATACGTCCACCTGAACATAAATGAAAAAGGTTTTAAAAAATATCACATTAAATGATTGAGTCCTGTTCATCTCAGAGCCTTTTATAAGGTTCACCAAGCAAGAAGTTTAAGGCTGCTGTTCAAATGTTTTAAAATGAAAATGTCTGAGGTACACCAGTGTTGTTTTTTATATTTTCACAAGTACTATTATCAAGAAAAACAGAGTGAAACTAGTGTGCCGCCTCAGCATAAAATGGGCACCTGGGGAACCTGGAGTAAATTGGATTTTTTTCTGCCTGGACTTTGTTATTTTGGCTCTATGTAGTATTCTTGGCTGTACCTCTCAAAATCTTTGATTTCTTTTTGTAAAGGCTGGCTGCTCAGATGTGGATAAACCTAGTATTATTTTAAGATTCCTTTTGAAGTGTAGCTCTCCACTGGTGTTCAGTTTTCAGTTTAGGATTAGTTTTAATCCATGACTGAGAAACCGACCCTGAAAATTCAATACAATACAAATCCAACATGATTTTGAAATGTTCAATATGGTTGTAATTTAAGGTAAGGTAATATGTAACATTTTATAGGTATTAATCGCTTTATATTACTTACGTGTGAATAGATTGCAACGTAACATAAAAATGAGACCTTCCCCGACTTTCTCGGTTGCCTATAACAGCCTGTTGACTGATTTCTATTTCTATAAGGACTCAGGACGGATTTTCTTGGAAAATCCAAAGGATGTGACGTTATGCGTGCTCCCGAGTGCCTTGCCTCTCTTGAGTTCCAGTTCAGCTCAGCTCCCCTATGGTACTACATACTCCAGTAGGTGGTGGTATGCACCTTATAAGTAACGTTTGCAACCCGCCATAAAACCAAAAGAAGAAGAAGCTTCCCTAAAGCGCCAACAGTGTGCAACACTAGCTAACGTTAGCTTAGAAATGGAGTCCACTAACGTCAACAAATGACCAGTGTAGGTACCAGATATGCTCTGCCTTTTAATTCAAAGTCCTTTAACCCTGGGTATCTGTCAATACAGAGTCCAATCAGATACTTATATTTACCTAAATTGATTAAATATGTATCTGACACACTGAAATAACAGCTGTAGACTACTAAATTTGGCACACCTTATTTTTCACAAGCTACTTGATCCAGATACTGTAGATTCTGGTTCAAAACTATAAAGCTGATCAGCTTAAATTATTTATGATACCGATTCCTAGGATCGGCTCGGGACATTTATAGTTCTAATGATTCTTAGATCCTAACGTCTAATATGCTACTATACTATAAAAGTCCTAAATGTTTAAATAAAAAAGCTTAAACTAATTATATGTTTAAAATCTATAAAGCAGTGGTTTTCAGCCTGGGGGTTGGAACCATCCAAGAGTGTCAGGTGATCAACAAGTTAGGGAAGAAGAGCATTTTTTAGGACATCTTTGCTATTTCCTTATAAAATACTTTATAGTTTTACCTCTCCAGGCCTCTAAAAAATAATTCTAATTTAAAAATCTGAGAAGTAGTTACAGTTACATAAAAATATATAACCTTTGATGAGGAGTTGTGAGTTGACTTTGTTTTAAAGCGTTACAAGCCAAAAAGGTTGGGAACCACTGATTTCAATGATTTTTCAACGTTCTCTATGAATCTGACTATTACATTTCCCACATGCCTCTAAAACCTTAAAGTTTTAAGTGAGGAACATTGTTAGTGTGGCTAGTGTGGAGGTTTTCCATGACACGTAAACCAATCCCAGAATGCCCTTTCCTACCCTGTGTGGGCGTGATCGCTCCATCAGCCAGCGGGTAGTTGAGCGTGCGGATGAGCAGGGTCATGTCCTCGTGCCGAGAACAGAAGGTCGCCCTCTGACGGCCGGACACGTAGACGTCGTGGTGCAGCCGCTTGACACGGTCCACCACCGACTGAGCCACTGCCTCCAGACTGGTTTGCTGGGCCAGCTCTGCTGCTACCATGGCAACAATTTCCTACAATGGACAGCAGAGGAGACAGGGAGTCAGAGAACGAAAGATTGACGTTAGAGTTGAAGAACTAAAGAAAATGATAAGAAAGAACAGAAAGGTGAGAAGAGAAGACAGGACAAGAACAAGAAGCTGATAAGAAAAACACAGAAAATACAATGAGTGAGGGAGAGAAAACAGCAAAAAGTGGTCAAGAAAACAGGGCTTGAAGTAAAAAAAAGTGGCAAGGAATACAACAAAACATAACAAAAATAACAAAATAGTAACGGAAAGATGAAAAGGATCAATGAAAAAGGAGAAAAGAGGAGGTTTGAGTAGAAGGAGATGATAGGAGGCACAGAAAGGAAGGAAGGAAGAGGACAGGAAGCGTAAAGAAAGCAGATTTAGATGAAAGAAAGACACATATGAAATGTGTGGTTTGAGTAGGTGGTTTGCAAAAGAAGGAAGAGAAACAGAGATTAAAAAAAAGACACCAGAAAAACAAGTGGAGGAAAAGTGGTTGGGACGGAAAGAAATTGTCAGGATGAATCTGCTAACCTGATTGGCCTGTTCAGGGCCGTGGGCGGACTCAAGGGCATTGATGAGACCTTCTGACATCAGCAACAAGAAGCCTGTCACGCTGTCCAAAGACTGGCTACCCTGAATCTCTGGCTCTGAGATGATTGGCCTCGTCTTGGCCGCACTGATGGTGGAGGAGGACAGGAGGAGATAGATATGTTAGTAGCTAAATTAAAATCAGAGAGAGAGAGAAAGAGGAAAACAAGCAGGGACAGGGACTGGAAGAGAGAAGAAGTAGAACAAGAGAGAAAGAGGCAGGAACTGAGACGAAAAGAGAGACATAAGTGCACCTGACCTAAATACAATAAACCTAGCTAATCTCATAGATCCAAAGAATCACTTATACTTTGTCCACATCAAATTTCCTGCACTCCCTTTGATGGCACTAAAAAGGAAATTCTATAAAGATTCTATTGTGTGTTTTATTGAAGATCATAATTGGAATGACTCGTAGATATCGGAGCCTGATTTGCTTGGCCTGGACTGCAGACAGGAACAGGAAATGAGAAGTGTGAGAGAGGGGGCCCCGGATCATGGAATTTCAAGAGGCTCCGTTGTGGTAAAAGAGAGACTGGAACAGAGTCAGATCTTATAATAAAAGACAATAATATGGAGACAGAGCTCCACTGTCCAGGTAGTGCTGAGTACACACACACACACACACACACACACACACACACACACACACACACACACACACTGCTATAAAGTCAGAAACTGACTCTAATGTTGTGTTTTGAATGATGTTTTGACTTGAACCACACTTCTTAAAGGAAAGGTTTGACATTTTGGGAAGTACGCTCATTCGCTTTCTTGCTGAGAGGTAACTAAGAAGATCAACATGACTCTCCTGTCTGTATGCAAAATACGAAGCTAGACCTAGCAGGCGATTACCAGGGCTTAACATCACCTAAAGTCTGTCCGAAGCTGAAACAAATCTGCCTACAGATTAAATAAATTGTACTAACACGTTATATCTGGTTTGTTTAATCCATACTTTAACAGAAATCTAAAAACAATAATAACAGTGACTTCTCGGAGTCTCCGCAGGTTGCATTATGGGGACAAAAAAAAATCCGGACCAAAAAATAGTTCCAGCACAAGACCACAACTTGTTTTTAGATTTCTCTCTGTGTACGGATTAAACAAATGAGATATGGACATGTTAACTAGTAAACCTTAGAGGTGCTGGAGAAAGGTCTGGCTGAACCCATTATCATAGGGGAAAAAAAACGCTCTGGATTGTTTGTATTTCTTTAAATCACATCGTCTTGGGTGGCACTGAGCCCAGGATGCAGTGACGGAGCCCTTGCAAAATAGTGTCAGGGGCGAAGAGGACTTGCCATTTTCAGCATGTAAGTTGCTAACTTGGAGGTTGTTGATGTTTTACGTAGCGACAGGGACTTTGAAAACGGTAACAAACATATAGCGGAAGGGGCGGAAGCGTATTTTAAAAAATGTCAAAATTCACTACAAAAAAAGAAAAAAAACATTAACTAAATTGACCTTTTTTATAACCTATTTGTTACTGCTGAATTTTGACTGTGTTTTGTCTCGCCACCTTTGAATTTTAATGTTTATTTGTATAGGGACAAGTATGTAGCATAAACCAATGCCACACACCACAGCATTTATAGCCTGAGCTAATTTGCAATGCCCGTCCCTAGATGGGCCTTTAAAACAAATAAAACTCAGCAACACATACACAAGAGACTGGACAAAATACAAAATCAACAATAGGTACATACATTAAAAACTCAGAACCCAACAAGAAAATACAGACAGAACAATCATTGTTCCGTACAAACATTACAAAGACAGAGATGAGGGAAAAACAGGGAAAGAGGAACAAACAGGTACAGTAGGTTTGCACTCATTTGTCAAAAAAAGACTAGAAATTGTGTCCTTTTTTTTTTTTTTTTTTAACTTTTTGCTCTTATAGATACATAGTAGGGATGCTCCAATCCATATTTTTCTCTCCCAATACCAACTGCGATACCTCAACACAGGGTACGTGCTGATACCAAGTACCAATCTGATACCAGTGCTCCTTTCTTCCTAAATTAAAATCTTTAACTCACTGCATGGAACTCATTGAAATCATTTTTATGTAAGGTAACCAGGGATAGCTGTGGCACTAAAAACTCGGCTGCCTATATGTCCGAATGAACAAAACTTAGACTCTGAATCTTATGACAATAAATAGAGAAAAAATGAATTACATAAAACAAGACCGAACAAGCAAAACAAGATGAAGAAGAGAGAGGCAGATGGGTCTGCCCAGGTATGTACAACATGTGTAAATGATGTAGTTTGAGTATTCTGACTTCACCTGAGCAAGTCGATTTCATTGTAATTGAATTTAACCCGGTAGTCTCCGAGCCTTCTGGTGCTGCTCTGACCAGCAATCTGCCCTGCCTGCCTTATACGAGCTGAATCCAACCCTGTATAAGAGGGGGAGAGGAAAAAAAAATCATTAACGACTGGGAGAGGCAGAAAGTGAGGACAGACAGAGGAGATGAGTTTGAGGATTGCAGTATAATGATAGACAGAGGATGTGGGGGAGAGGAGCAGGAGATTTTGTATGGGGAAGGAGAGGATAAAGCAATAAGGACAAGAGCAATAAGTAGAAGCAGGAGACGGGGGTGGGAGGAAGAGAAGGGGTGTGTGTATGGGGGTGGATGAAAATATGAGGGGAGAGGTCACCTTCAACTGGGTTAATGGAATGACTGCCATTTCATTTAAATCATTCAGAGGAGGGCCCGAACAACAGAATAATTATGTGACTCCCAACTGGAGACAGAGAGAAGGGGCGAGGGAACAAAGAGGGAGCTCGGCCTCCTCTTCTAATGGTGCAGTGTGAAATGCTGGGAAACAATGCAGCTAATTCACTATTATATTCATTACAGGTGCCAGGCTGCACCTAATGCTTCTTCTGCAAAGCTAATCACAGTGTATGTATTTCCTGTTACATACACGGCCCTCATTACCGAACCATTAGCTTGGCTGTCCACCATGGATATATGGCTCCAAGTGTGTCTCTATGCCAGCTGGTCTGCACTAATAGCTGTCTCTCTGTCTGCCTGTATATCCTGCACGCAATGCAAGGAATGGAAGGTATGTCTGAATAGAGTGCTGCAGGAATGAGTCCTAAAACCCGGAAATGAGTCAGCATTTTTGCACTTTCGGTTCCCTTGTCTAAAAGTCAATGGATTTTTGAATGGGTAATGAGCCCGAAGCTCTGTGTGGAGGGACGTGTTGCTGCAGGCAAAGGAGGTATTGGAAATGTATCATAAGTTGCAGGATTTTCCGCCATTACATCAGGCTTTCACCATCTGAAAGGACGTGTACGTGCGTCTGCATTTGTAGAACAGCCAATACAAACGCACCGTCTCTTTGAAATAACCTGTGATTGGCTAAAGTCTCCCGTCACAGGCTAGATTTTCTGAAGCCTGAAAACAGAGCCAAGAGGAGGGGCAGAAGCAGAGGTTTGCTCTCAGACCACTTGAATTACAATATGCTGAACGGTTAATCTGGATTTGTTGGCCAATGACTCCATAACAATACTGCCTACCCAACCTTTAACCCAAGCTTAAGAGATTTTCACGTTTTGTACGTTAAAGTACGTCAGTTGAAGTCATGTGACCGTGGTGTAGTTCGTTTAGAGGCTAATGTTTAGCTTTTTACTTCTGGTGATTGCATTTCCATTTCAGAAATCATCAAAGTGGTGTTCATTTGTGAAGATCATCTTGCTGAACAAAACGTGCAAGTATCATAAACTTTTGTTTGTCATAGAGCTTATTTTCTGCAATAATCCAAAATCCCCATGAAAAAAAATCACATTGGCTTTTTGTCGAGGGAACCAGGGTGATGCTAACTTCCGGGTTGGCCTACAGAAATACGTCATCTCTGTAGAACTTCATGTACATATGCTACTGTGCTAATCTGATTTTACATTATACATTTCTGTCTATTCATCTGTCAGAAGCACAGTTATTTAAGAAAATAAAAACTGAAATTAAAAAGGTAAAATCTGAAAAGCTTTTATTCAAAGGGAAAAACTACATTTACATTAAATTAAGGAATTCAAATTTATCTGACCGAATATTCAAACCAACAAACAAAATGAACACTTAAATCTTAATTTTTTAAGCCTTGACCAGTGACCAGTTTTTTGTCTTTATTAGGATTAATTCCTGAAAAAAACAACAGCAAAGTCAACAGAGTACAAGAGGAAGAAGGCAGCACTGCTAATAATGTTGGTGAAATTGGATGTCAACCAGATATGAATGAAATAAAATATCCATCTCAGTGGGTGGCATGGTTGACTCAAAAATCAAAATGCCCAGTATGGCTGAGTTTTTTTTTTTTTTTTTGAATCGCTTTTTCCCCCAGACTGGGCTCTTAATTCAAATTTAAATTAAATCTGTGTCTATAATTAAAGATGAGTCAGGAAAAATAAAACCAAATGAAAGGTTAGTAGTGCAGAGAAATAATCTGAAACTCAACTAAAAGTAAGAATACTTCCTAAAATAGTATGAAAAACTGAAGAAGTGCACCAAACTAACCCTGGTTAGATGGTCTATGTATCTGTGTTCCACTCTGTCATCTCTGTAGGTAACTGTCTGTCTGTCTGTGCATCTCACCCAGTGCAGCCAGTCTCTGCAGCTCGTCTTCATTGTCAGTGCTGTGTGGTCGGCCGATTTGGAGAACCTGGTTCTGGCCGTCGCTGCTGGACTTGCACAGCAGTGCCCGGTTGGTACCTGGAATCCCAGACAAACATACGAGGATTTTAGTATTTGAGGTGAGTCAACATTTACACCTGGTAAAACTGAAAAGTTCCTTTAGTAAAACCTAATGGCAGCCAGCAGTATGAGAAAATATGCAACTTGAATGAGTTACCATTTTTTTGACACTATGCCAGGGAGGACTGCATTCAACTCTAGTGTCATCTTTGAGGATGAGACATTTTGCCTTCCAATTTTTTCACACATAAATGATGCAGAGACAAAAATGCACTGACGTTGCTCTGAGGTGACTCACAGGCCCAAACCTCCACCAATGAATCAGTGAAGATACTAAGGTATTTTTACAAAGCTAAATATTAATCACTAGATGAAGTTGCCAAGCTGACCCTGGATAGATAAATGATTCACTTTTATATCAATTTTTGGGCCACTGAGCAGGAGCTTGATGCGGTGCAATACCACCTCCACCCAAATTTTAAGTTCTGTGACTACCTGGAGTAGTGTGTGCTGCCTGTCTAATCTGCAGACAAGGCCATCCAATTAGCCACATTATACTGAAATTGCAAACAGGGGCCCATGTACCGCTCTCTGTCTAGTCTGTGGGGCCCTGGGCTTCAGCTCCTGTAATCCTGTGTGTTAATCAGGCAGTGCTGACAGGACACGTCGCTTCCAAACTGATCTATTGGTCACAAAATACTCTGTATACCGTCATGGTAAGCCTTGTGCTAATCCTCATGTTCATATGTTCATATGTGCAAAGTTGCGATTGCATGGTTGGCTATTCTGAAAAGAATAGGCAACCATGCCTGTTGTATGTTCATATACCCTTGTCTGTCTACCCCCCGCACACCCCCACTCCCAGCATATCAAATTATGGGTCATACGACCTTAACTGTCAAATATATTTCACATCAACACACAGCTGGAAGTGCTTTTTAGAGCACACTTACTCCTATGTTTAAACCTCCCTGGGATTCATGTTCTGTCAACTTTGAACTCTTGACCCTCGCACAACAGGCCAGTGGGGAGACAGTCCTCCTTTCTACTTGCCACTAATTACTACCCCCCTATTTTCTCTCTCTCTCTCTCTGCGCCACATCCTTGAGGACAAAAGAAAATGAAATCCCAGAGAGAGGGTGAGGGGCGCTTTTCCTTTGCCTGCATGCCACAGAATCTAAGATGTAAGCAAAAAGACAGAAACATCTAAAAGATTTTATTTAAGGGATTTACACTCATAACTAGTTACTTTAAATGAGAGCAATCTTAAAATGAGATTCATACCCTTGAAGTAAGAATGGCCACAGTGCCCAGTTACATGAAACAAGCCCCATATACAGCAGCTGGGGTCTGGTACTTTATGATTAACTTTGATGATTCTTAAAGAGAAATACTTCTAAGGAATGCCTGTGGCTCCTCTGGGTTGGCGTGTGTGTGTGTGTGTCTACAGTACAGTACTACTCCCGCAGCAGGGACTTTTTTTCCCACCTGGAACCACATGGATCTTAGGAACTAAAGGTTTAGTTCCTGAGTTCCTCAAAAGGTTCTTGGTCCCCCCGGAAAGGTTCCTGCGGTGGTAATGGCCTATATGAATTCATAAACTTCCAAGTCCCTATCTACTGTCTGTGAACATTACCTGACCAGTCCAACAAAGTAGTCTCTGACTACATTTACATGCACACCCATTTTCTACTATTATTCCAAATTTAAAATGGGTCAAGTAAACAGCATATTCCATTTGGATATTCTGAATTAGGCCTTATTCCGAATGTGGCATTTTCTGATTAAGACATGTGGGATGTGCCGATGTTATTCGGGTTTTAGGAGCATTATTTGGGCATTCTAATATGCATCTCAGTTGGGGTTTTTAACCGCAGTTTGCGACACACGGCCTCTTGCCTGTTTGCATTCAGCTCTGTGCGTTGTAACCAAAACCTAGAACTAGTCAACAGTGTGCAAGGCTATGGTAGAGATGCATGTATAAAAGAAAAGCCCATACTTCTGGTCGGAAGGACAAACACATCTACTTTTAAACATTATGAAAAACTTGGATATCAACAGGTTTTTGGATATGCGCAAATTTCGCAACACCGACCTTTTCAAGAAGGTGGCTGAACTGATGAAAGAGGGAGGCTGTGTTCGCATGATCGGACAAGTCTGTTACCGGTGGAAAACTCTGAAAAAATCCTATTTTGACGCAAAGAAGCAAAATGGCTCAAGCAACTCCTCCAGCCGTTCCACTTTTCCATATTTTGATGTGATAAACAACATGTCATGGAATCGACCCCTGTCAAACACAGCCGGAGAATATTAGTGGAGTATTCATTTTCATTAGCCATGTAAACAGCTTAGTAGGAATATTGTCTTTTTCTGAATAAGGGCAAAAAACTTAATATTTTTTTGCATGTCTCTGACTGGGATGTTCAAAGAGTGACAAGCCCTAACCAAAACCTGTTTAAGCCTGACATCTACTGGTGTAAAGCAGATTCAAGTGTCCAACTAGTATTGGCTGGTCTTAGGTGAGAACCATGTTTTCCAGCACTACTACAAAGATAGAAAATAAGGTAAAACTAAATCACAGTATTTCTGTCAAAAGCTTTTAATAATGATTCTGTAGTAGTATTAAAAACAAACATCTCAGTAATGCTACTGTAAAAGTCAGAGTTTGGGTATCAAGACAACTCCAGCCTGTGTAAACGTGTGTGTGACCATACCAACATTAGCGATATAGAGCTTGTTGTTGAGGATCAGCGCCACCACAGCCGTAGCTCCTCCTGACACCTCCTGCTCCAGCTCCTTCAGGCGCTCCTGCACTTTTTGACTCTGAGAAGAAAGCTGGTGGAATGACACGTTCTGACCAGCCGGGAGGAGACGAGGAAGACAGAGAAAGACGGAGAGGAGGAAAAGGGGGTGTAGTGAGGAAGATAAGTAGGGAGGAGGAGGGAGGGGAAGAAGGAAAAGAGGAAAGAATCAGTAGGAGGAGGCATACAGAATGAGAAATGAGAGGAGGTGAGAAATAAAAGAGAATTGAGCAAGAGACATGAGACGAGATGAAAGGTGAGTGGAAACAAGAAGAGAGGGAGGAGTGGTGGAGGAGGGAAAAAGAAAACAGGCAGGAGGTGAGATGAAAAAGGATAAGAGATGAGTAAGAACACAGGAGATAGTGCGCATGAAAGAGAGAGATAAGCAAACAAGACAAAGTGTGAGAACAGAGAAAAATAGATTATGACTAGATGTTCTTAATGAACCAATGCAAGCAACAAAAAGTGACTAACATCATCTTACAAAAACGCCCACACCAGCAACAATATCAGAACTGAATATAACACTATGTGAAGTAGAGAAAAGCAGAGATTCAAAGAAGAGGAGATATGGCATGAGGAGAAAAAGATGGGGGTGGGGGAGGTGAAGAGCAGGGAGAGCTGGACCCAGAGAAGGAAAACTGAGACCGGCTTATCTAATGAAACAGGCTGATGAGCCCAATTAAAACATAACAAGCTCATTCTCCAATGGCTGAGCATTAGCTCACACTAAATGCCAAAATCTGCAGTTGCTATGGAAACCAACAGAGAACTCCTCTTCTCAATTTTCAGCTTAATCTGTCAATATGCTTTGCAGAGTGTGTGTGTGTGTATACCTCATTGTGTGGTAGGAGGTAGTTGGACAGGTGAGCTTTCTCAGCCAGAGCATCATCTATTGTCTCAAAGTAGCTCTTCTCCACCACATCAAAGGCCTGCGACAAGAACATTATATCTAGATCATGACACAAAGTTGGCAATTATCCAGGTCAGTTTGTACAGTAGATCAAGGCCAAGTACATGCTCTAAATATAGACCCTTTTAGTGCCGACATCATGATTACATCACGGTGATAGCTGGAGGCAAAACAAATGAAAAACTGGAGACAAACACGAGTAGTAGGCTACAAACCCTATCTGTCTTGTTGTGTTGTTGGGTGCCAGAATCGAATGAGTAATGGCTCCAAATTGAAATTTTATCGCATGGCAGCTGCCCCTGCTAGTCAAAAAAAAAAAATCGAAGACAACTAACGTTATGGTTAAACGCGATCATCAAAAATGCTTGTGTTTGTAGCGCACACTTCATATCAGGTAAGGTTAAGTAAAGTATCAGTATCTGTTGTAGGTATGGACGTAACATTATGTGTCTAAAGGTTTGTCATGCCCACCTAACTAGGAGAAAATTGGCGATTTCAAGATTTCTCTTGCCATAGTTGCAATGGCAATTGTAGAAAGGAAGAGGGAACTTCAGCAGTGAGAAGGCGCATGTTGTGTGTCAGGTGTGTGTGTGTGTGTGTGTGTGTGTGTGTGTCTGCCCATCTTCCCTGATCAGGTCAGCTTGTGAATGAAATGCTGTTTTGCAGCCGACCACCACAAATACCTTTAGTCTGTGACAACCACTGCTGTGACACAATTATAGTTCTTTAAGCTGCATTCAAAGCATATATGTAAATACGTAAACAGTATATATTTGTAATCAACTGAGTGTCAGAAGTATCACATGGCCGATGAAATTCGTGACAGGCCATTTATAGACATGGGAAAAGGTTTTGAAAGCTGTTTACAGCACTACAGTAACCATGGAACCAGCATGAGAAATCACCTCCTGCCACCTGCTAGTTTGGCATAAAGGTAGTGTATGTATGCACAAATATAAAGTAGACTGTGTGCTTAGTATGATTAGTTTTAGAATGACCATGAATGTTTCTTCATTTTTTCATACATTCATTAGGTCCTCCTCACACAGTGATGCTTATGCTCTGTTCTATGTTTACATCCAAAATGCTTTTATGCTTCCTAGGCCAATTTAACTGCTACATAAGAAAACAATAAACTAGGTGGCCTCACAAGCCAGTCCATCAGTTTAGCTCATCTACCCCCTGTGGTTTGACAGGACTGTCATATTGGAAGCAGAATGTGGCTCCATATTGTTGGGAGCTACAAGGCCTGCAAACACAAATCATACCAGACGTGCAAGCAGCAAGCAAGCTGCAATATAGTGTGATGTTACATTCCTTATGAGGTGTGATAATTTCCACTGACTTCAGCAGAAACAGGACTTTCAGCTTGGTTTTCATAACCCTTTAATATTTACAGAACCCCCCCACCCCCACCCCCCACCCCACTGCTTACTGTGCTTTACTGAAATAGATGCGGCTCATTGTTTGACAATTTCTGGAACTTTCATGCCAGCTTCACGCGGTGATAGTCTAGGTGTGCAGAGGTGAGAAAGTAAGCAGGGTTTGAACTTCTCTAAGATTTTGACAAATCAGCATTTTGAGTGTTTCTCATTTGATCACAATTGAAAATATATATTTGTTTTAGTCCTGTGTTTATATGCATTATTGGTGTAAATAAGCCTTTTACGCAGTGATACTCAACTTACAGCCCATGGGCCAAATCTGGCCCACCATTGGGTGCCGGGTGGCCTGCCGACCTTTTCACAATGATAATAAATTGATTCACACTGGGAATTTTTAGTTTATACCAATGAGTAAACATTCAATGATGTCCCTTGGCTGTTAAAGTTGCGCATTATCCTGTCACTGGCCTGTGCAGTGCTAGTAGTGACACTTGATTTCTGCAAAAGGTTCACTTACACCTGACCTGCGCGGGGCACGTGGGTGAAGTTTGTCTTCAGGGCTGTCTGCCTGGCAGAAATTCCTGAGGACAAACCTCTCCTATGTGCTTGCGTGGGGCTGCTGCAACTGGATTTGCCTCTTGGCAAAGATGAGTGAGGACAGCAAACGTCAAAGGGTCGACAATGAAAACAGGCAACTGAATGAAAAATGGATGGATGAACTTGCCTTTATTTTGCCACCTCATTCTAGTCAGTGCAGTGTGGTAGCACTGCAAGACATCTGATCAATATTATAAATGTTTGTTCATTAACTGGCCCCTAGCCTCCTGTCATTTTGCAAAAGTGGACCCGGGGCAAAGCAAGTAGAGTATCCCTGCTTTAATGGCTTCAGAAAACATTTATAGTTGTTATCTGCAGGGTAAAAGTCTATTTCACTGTAGTGGAATATAAATACATTATAATACTTGCTTTGTAATCATTAAGATGTGAAACATGTAACATAAACACACACAGACCTGTGTGAGGATCCTGCGGACGTCGTTGTCTGTGTGGCTGGAGTTGAGCTGTCCAAGCAGCAGTTCAGCTGTCAGACACTGGGAGGCAAAACTGGCTACTCTGCTGCCATCATAACCGTTAAAAACCCCATACAGGAAACAGCCATCCTCGCCTCTGATTGGTGGAGAAAAAACAACAAAAAACATGTGGCTTTTGTTTCACTTCAATAAGGGAAGACAGTAGGAATTGAAAAAACAAAACATCCTTCATCCAAAACTCTTAGGATTGTATTGTGTTTTGTGCACATTTGGAAGGTTCAGAGCGTGGGTTGCCTAATGCTTTCTATTTGGGCTTATGTGACATAATTTTTATCATGTTTGAGAACAACTAAATAGATCATAGTCTAAACTGACAATAACTAGACAATTTGTAAGTCTTTTAAGTTACCTTAAATGTTGAATTATGGACTTGTTTCAAACACAGCACAAAGACGTGTACATTTATGTAGCTCATTCCTGCAGTTTGAGTGTTAATAACTACTGCAAAACATGGCTGCCTCAATAAACTCTCCCTCATGCAATATCTGCAGCAACATGACTCAACATGTCAGTTATCAAACACTGGGATGTACTGTGTATGTAACAATGTTTGGATACATGATTAGGCAAGCAATGCCATGCGGTCACAAGGGAAACCTGTTCAATGTGTTTCTCTGTTTGTGCTTGCTGTGCACTTTCACAGCCAAAGAAATCAGTAATCAGAAAAAGAAAACCTGCTTTTGCACTGATGACTGACATGCATCGGCAGTCGTGTAACCACACACCTGATGTTCATAATTCACTTGAAGCCCTGGTGGAGTATATAATACTGACAAATTAGAAAGAGACCTACAATTTACAATCATGGATCCCTAATACTGAGCAAGAATACGCTTGCATCTTGTTTTTTTAATGTGAGATGAAATAAGTGGTTCAAGATATTACCACTTTGGCAAGAAATACTGATGTTGACACGATGATGCATGGTATACCATAAAGGAATGAGTGGATATGTATTTGGGTCAGCAACTTTCCAACTAATAGAGACTCAGTTTTTAAAGCCCTGTGCTGACAAGAGTCTACCCTGCTGAAGTGTCCTTGAGCAAGACACAGAATCCCTACCAGCTTCAGGGACCTCTTTTGGAAGCTGGCACCATCAGTAGCCGCGTTTCCACCGCAGGAACTTTCCCCAGGGACTAGGAACCTTTGGAAGAACTCGGTGCTTTTCCACCACAGTGACCAGAGACATTAATTTACCCCCGAAAAGTCCCTGCGTGGGGAGTAGTACTTTCCAAAAGTACAGGAACTTTGGGGGTGGGGCTTGCAGCGCTGAACATTACTGATTGGTCGAGTACTCACAGCATTTTATTTCAGCCACCATTTTTAAAAATCTGCAGCTGCAAACCAGTTTGTTTTTTGTTCATTGTGCGTCGACACAATGGAGTTACAGACCAAAGCATACGACAGATGGACCAACGACGAACACCAGACCTTATTGAGCTCCTCCGTGCTTACTGATGTTGCTGCTGTTACTGCTTTATATGGCATCATTGTTGTTGTATAATAATGACTTGTAAAAACAGCCATCGCTTTTTCATACATCAGCAGACTAATTTGCCTAATCTTCGCGGGTCTTTGGACCGCAGCGGAAATGCAGACAACAACAGGCTGAAGGAACCTTTTAGTTCCTCGAAAAGTAGTTCCTGGGACTAAAAGTTCCGGGTACTTTGGGTGGAAACCATGCTAATCCCATGATGCTATCAGCTGGTTGAACAGCAGGTAGTTTGATAATGTTGCATGTAACAAGTATTTATTTTCTGTATGACATTCACATAGGTGATCCTATCCTCAGCAGTTATCAATCCAAGCATGAGATTATTCCTTTTTGTCTGTTTTTTTTTGTCTTTTCACTTCCTTCTCTATTCTTTTTGAGGGCTTTTGCATTCCCAGAGTGTCTCACCTGAACCCGAGGTGTCCATCCTCATTGGTGTGGCTCTGAGTTCCTTTACCATCTGGGCCGTACACACAGTTGGGTGCTGTGCCGACGCCACACATCTGACACAGCGGCAGGTCATCTGTCCAGCTCTGATGCTGTCAAGGGGAAAAAAAAGGAGTAAGGGAAAAATCCAAACAGTTCTTTCTCTATACATCAAAGCATGTAGTGATCTCTAGAGTATCTGTTGCAGGTCAAACAATATTTGTTTAAGTCTGCTTGGGGTTCTGCTATATTGTTATGGTTTAGTTCACCCCAGAAATTGAGATAGTGACAGTATGAACTCATAAAGAAATTTTCTTAACTGTCTTTCCAAATACTTTGCTAAAACAGTTTAAAACAGTAAGGCAGATATGCAATTGTTTTAATGGAAAATCCCAATTATCTCTCTCTTGAAACCTCAAGAGTGTAAACAAATAGCCTACTATCTGACCAGTAGCTAGAGGGAATAGAAGATCGAAACCAGCAACAGTGATTAAGAAAATTACCATTCTGATTTCAACTTTAACTCTCCTGCCTACACTTGAGACCGACATCGTCTCTGCATGGGGTCATGGGAAGATACAGTAAACCCCAGTCTAATATAAAACGATATGCGGTTGTCAATAACATCAACAAGGACCTAACAGGCAGCATACACTGTTTAAACAAACAGGAAGAGCATCGCTAACGTTACTAAGTAAGTTAGCTAACTAGTTGGCCGATTCTGGGTCTCAGCTAACTAATTCACACAAGGTGTGTGAAAGATATGCCGGGCAGTGCAAAGTTAGGACCGGTCACATAGTTACCTCCTCCTACTTTTAGTAATATCAACTGCCGCTAGTGACTAGACACTAATAAATCGCATTGTTCTTTAGATTAAAGTTGACGTAGCTCGCTAACTGTTAGCAAACCACTTAATAAGCTCAACTAAAATAGCTAGCACTAGCATCACTGAACGTCACGAAACAACACTGAACGGAACAAAACAAGCAAAGACGACCACCGGGGGAGATAAATGAAACCAAAGCACTCTTCAAGAGTGTGTAACAGTAACAGTACGGGTTAATGAGAGTGATAAAAAGCTGAGTTTTCACTCACGCTCTGCATCAAATTCCTACGCTGAGCCGCCATGTTGGACGGTACTCGTTGCATTCACGGATTCATCTCAAGGTCCAAGTTTCAAGCGTCGATGTGATAATAAACACACCTGTCATTGCATTTAGTGGGAAATAATTGATGCTAAAATGAAACAAAAAAATCTAGAACGACATATCTCGTGGCTGCTGTGATAATTCATCGTTAGTAATAGGAATACTAGGGAACGTAACGTGAAATAGCATTTAGCAATTGTTTCAATTTTACCCAAACAATTGCATAATCATTGACTTAATCTTTTTAGATCAGATGTTGACACGGTTTTCATGCTCTCTCTCCTCATGTCTTGTGGCGTTTTATATTCAGATTTACCAACCATCAATGCTCTGCTAAATTTCCGACAGCATTTTAAGGCATCACCCGTATAATGTTATCGAACTCGTGAAATTTTATTTTTTTATTGCGAGAGTTTTTCTCTGTTGTTCTATGTACGGCTGCTATTTAAAACGTTTACAGTGTAATTCTTAATTTAGTTAATTTATAAAACGGATGGAAAAAAACAACTAACAAACACCACTTCCGCCTTGTTGCTACGCTGGATTTCTTTGACAATATCGCCACCATATGAGTTTATTATGAATTACAATAGTAAACTGCAACTGCATGTTGCTGATTACTCTTGAGCCACCATTTTTGTCTTTGTTTTGTGACATTTCAAGTTTATTGAGGGCTAGCTTTACTTACCCCCCACCATTAATTAATAATTTGTAATTTGTCTGGGAGTGAGTGTATGTTTGGATGATGCACCTAAATAAATGTTAGTCTTTGTTAAAGGTCTTATTCCATGCTTAGAATTTAAGAAACCAATCTAAATGGTCTTAATGTCAGCCAGTAACAATCAAAAGCTCTCATTGTAAAAACAAATCTGCATCTGAGAAGTGACTACAGGTAAAAGTCTTGCCACTGGAGGGAGACATGTGCCACATTTATGTGTCTCACTGCAGCTGCTCAGTGTCACTACTGGACTGAAAAAAAATTAAAATGAGCCTATATTTGTTACTTTGTTTGTAAGTGTGAGGAACACTTGAAAAAACATTCATAAGCATTTCCTGTACAAATAATCCAGACACAACGCTGTTGTTTGAATTTGTAAGGCAGTATGGTAAATGTATTGTATTTTGACCCAAAAGTCAAAGTGATTTATAGATAACACTTTTTTAAACACTTTCACTGTATCTTAGCACTTCATTAAAAATCATAAATATAAGAGGACGGCAATGAAAATGCAACAGAAATCCCCCAAAAATCCCAGACCAGTCATTCATTTCTTTATCAGTATTTTCTTTATTTTTATTGGTTAAAGTCGAACACATCAAAAACATACATTTGTACACAATCTTTTCATTGAATCTTACCTTTATTTTAAACAAATTTCACAAAGGAACGTCACACATTTCTACATCTACACGGTTGTACAATATAAAGTATATATGTGCATATATACTTTGATAATTTGGTCACATTTTTTGTTGCTGTATTTTTTTATAGTTAGTATTATTATCCCAAAATAAAAACATCTCCATTACCCTAAAAGCAACATAAAGGATGAGGCGTGGATGACCTCACCATATATCTTCTCACAATAACACTCAACTGAACATAGGTCTTCTTTCTTTTGTCTTCTCTTTTTTTATACAGAACAAGGATAATGCCCTAAAATAAAGCATAATCTTTTTTCAAACACTCTAATATACTGAATTATAGATTTACATATATTTATAGAGATAGATATACTTTATTCTTTAAGAAAATGGAGCAATTCATGTTCATAAATACTCAGGATGTTCATGGTTGCCTCATCTGTAGATTTGTTGAAATAAAGTGAAAAACACAAAAGATAAATAACCTGCAGTTCTTCAGTGGAGTAAGGTGTCTGTAGGCCTGCTGATATGAAACTGTCATTTTTGTGTCCTTTGGGATGCTCTACAATGATGACAAATGTTTGTTTTGTTCAGGGTTTTTACGTGCTTAAGGACAAAAACAAGGCAAAATTCAATTGGCTATGCTTTCGCTCTAGAGATGCTGAAGGAGAACTGTGATGCTGTGCATGTTGGATATACGTTGCCCTGTGTTCGTTGGATTTTGCTTGGCAGTCAGCACTAAGGCAACAATCGGGGAAAGAAAGAAAGCAGGTTCTTCAGGGAAACAGGAAAACTCACACGTTCCACATCCACACATCATTAAAACCCGAAGGAGACCTTTCAACACACACACACAAACACACTCCCGTGTTACAGTTGAGGGGATTAGTTGCCTGATATGCCACTGTTGCGTGTTTGTCTATGCAGAGATCCTGTAATGCACCTCTAAGGAGTTTTGTCAGCAGAAACTTGTGTTGTCTGTTCAAAATCGATATGCTGTGAATGTGTGCTTGCATGTGTGTGTGTGTGTGTGTTTCAATTAACACTGATCGCAGTCATTTTGCTGACTGACAGCAGACCTAAGAAGATGAAGGCAATGTGGTCACAAGCATTGATCTGCTACTAGGTGACCATTTCTGCAAAAGCTTGACCTCCGAATTCTTCCCACCCTCCCGCTTTTTCCCCTAAACTGTTCCTGATATCTTCAACCACACCCAGTATCTCTCTGCATCCCACAACCCCTTCCTATGGATGTCCTGAACCCCTTTCTGTTGTTCTACTGCAGACTCACACCTAAATGACATCTTGTCCCACCCTCAGCTGTTACCCGTGCCTTCCAAAATCTGGAAAGTTGTCCACAATTTCTGACTTAGAGATAAATTCTGCTTTATCCTACATAAACAGATGTAAATCAGCCCAAAATGTCACAGGTATGAAATCCACTAACTTCTTCCCCCAGCTATGCATTAATTGTTGCATGTACACACTAAAAAAACAATCACCATTTTGGGTCAATATAGCACCATTGCAATACTGTGTTAACTTCACCCAGTGCCCATGGATAGAAAACCACCCAAACATATGGGTTGTTCTGACCCAGTGTTAGTGTTACTTTTTATATTAATTTATATTAATATTCACCCAAACTACAATATGGTATGGTTGCAAACTGCTATAATCGACTTCAGCTCTTTTTAAACTTAGTGTGTCACTATTTGTTACTGATTATTATTTTGTGTATCTGTTGCAGTTTTGAATGTCATATGCACGTTGTTTTGTGCACTTTACAATAGATATGTGACAGCTTTAAGGTAAAACTTAAGCTTGTTGTGTCTAACAATGGGTCAAAACAACCTATTGGTAGTGGTATTGCATCTGTGCTATACTGACCAACTGGTCAAGTTTTTAGTGTGATAGAAACCTTGCTCTAAATTAGAAACTGTGGGCAATTGAACCCAGACCTCCCCCCTTTGTATATTTCCCCCCAATCTCTCAGTAGTCCTGACGCTGGTAGCCACTGGTGCCGTCAAAGGCCCCGTCGCTGTTGGCCTGGCCCCCTCCTCCTCCTGGGCTCTCTACGTCGTCCCCACCGAAGGAGGTGTAAGGGGCTCCGGCTGCGTCCTGGCTGGGGTCCGTGTATTCCTGGGAGAAGAGAGCTGAGTCGGCCCCCAGCTTGTACCTCTGGAAGGCCAGGAAGGACTGGCCCGCCTTGGGGATGGAGGGATGGGAGATGAAAGATGACAGGAAGGCAAAGAGGATGAATAGATGGGTGAAAGGTGTATAGAAATGGGTGGATGTGGAAGCAGAGATGCAGTAGTGTTAGAGCAGATGATTTGAGAGAAGAGAGAGAACAAAGAGAGAGAAGGAAACATTGATTAGTTGGCTTGGAAAGGTAGTGAAGCTTATTAGATAGTTTGAGTGAGTAATTTAGTCAGTCAGTAGTTAGTTCTGCAGGCAGCAGTGCAAAAAGGCTATTTATCCATTGATCAGCTCCGTAATGAGAAACAATGAGAAAAGCCACCTCAGTGCCACTCCAGTCCACAGTGGGATACAGACCAAGCAATTAAACTGTGTCTGTGTGCATTATTAAACAGCTGAGGCCCCACACTGTAAAACACCACATATCTCATTTTTGTTGATAATTAGAGAGGTTTCAAGACAACAGTGGACGAAAGCCAGCGATACCACGAGTACAGAGAGCAAACACAGATACTCAGAGAGAAAGAGAAAACCACAGAGATTGTTGATTTAAGCTCTCAGTGCTGGGAAGTTGTCTCGGGTCAATCAAATATTTTATCAGGCTGGGTGATTGCCTAGTATGAAAACAAGTCAATACATTTTTAGAAAAAAATGTAGTTATTGTGGTCCTTGTTTGATAAAATACTAACACAATTTACAGACTGAACCCTGAATATTTCTGACTTTTTGTTTTGGAACTTTTAGTATAGTATTCATGTAATAAAAGTTATTTATGACCCAATAACATGCACAGTTACAAGCCATAAAAATCCTATGAATATGCAATAAAACAGTCTGATACTTCGATTAAATTGTCTTAAAACTGTCTGCTTAAACTGTGAAGTCAATCTCAAAAAGCTATAAAAAACAACTAATCTAACTATTAAACTTAATAAAATAGACGAAGAGGGGAAAGCATGGCTATGCATAGTGAGTTACACAGAAAAACATTGATACACTGGAGAAATTAAAGGAATAGTTTGACATGTTGGGATACATACTTCTTCACTTTCTGGCCGAGAGTTAGACAAGAAGATTGATACTACTTTAATGTCTGTCTGCTCAATATGAAGCTGGAGCCAGCAGCTGGTTAGCTTAGCTTAGTATTAAAACTGAAGACAAGGGAACTAGCTAGCCTGGCTCTGTCCGAAGGTAACAAAATCCACCTAGCAGCCCCTCTAAAACTCATTAATCAACCCATTATATCCATTTGCTTGTGGCCAAGAAATTGTCCGACCCCCAACTCCCCGCAACACTGCAACATGTTGCTTTCACACTTTGGTTTATGTACAGATTAAACAAATGAGATATAACGTGTTAACAAGTTAGCTTTAGACGTGCTAGTGCTGGTAGATGGATTTTATTTCCTCCAAACAGAGCCAGGCAGGTAAGCTGTTTCCCCCTGTTTTCCGGTAAGCTAAGCTAACCGGCTGCTGGCTCAAGCTCCATATTTAAATAGACACGAGAGTGGTATCAATCCTCTCATCTAAGTCTGGGCCAGTGTATTTCCCAAAAGGTTGAACTATTCCTTTAAGGTATAGAGTCGGGAGACTGAAGAGAAGGCATTGAATGTAGCTTTATCAAAAAACAAAACAAGTACAAAACTTTTAGGTTTTAAGCAATGTGCTCTGACACAGTGTATAAAAACTCATAACAAGGTTCGGAGAAATCATGTTTTAAACAAAATCGTTTCATATAAAAACTGTCACCTTAATACTTCCGACCCCCACAGCAAACAGACAAAGGACCAATTCCTCTGTAAACCTTCATGTTAGTGATGAGAAGAAGTGGTGGCCTGTTCTCTAAATTGAGACTGCACTTGTTTAAGGGCTCCAGGTTTGGTGATGAAGCTACAGCTGGGCAGAGCGTGTACCTGTCATACACCTAGCTACAACAAACTGCTGTCGTGCGTCTGTGGGTTAAAATTTAAAAAAGACATCTACATGAATATGTAATATTAGCTTTTGGTTAGGAGCATTTTAAAATTCCAGTGGGCAGGGAGCTTCCATTCTAAGTAGGTGTTTAAGGCCAGAAATCTCAGCATTTGGTGATGTAATTGTTGAATCATGATCAACAATTGAATCGACCCACCTGCACATACATTATCATTATAATGTGCTTGGGTCAGAAAATAAGTTATTTAGCTATAAAACATTAAGCAACATCTTACTGGCAACAATGATGGTACAACTGTTTTTCTTACTGCTGGATTACAAATGCGCTCACTTTGAGCATTATTTGATGTTACCGGGTGCCCTTAAACAAATGCAGCCACATTCGAGTAACAGGAGTGTGTAGGGCCAGCTGTGGAGGGTTAAGGCAGCAAGGGGGAGAAGACAGAGCAGAGTCAGACAAAAGGTTGATTGGGCTGAGGGGGGAACAGCTTGGTGTATTCCTCTTCAAACGACACATTCTTTAACTTCTCCATAGAGAAGAGAGTCTGAGCGCCCTGTTGGAACAACATCCACACACTTATGAGCTCATATGCACACATATACAAATGAACATGTTCACACACATCCAAACACTAACCATAAAGAAGATGGAGGAACAGAAGTCAAGGCATACACATTTTCAATAGCTCATTGGAAAGCAAAGGAGGAACTGAAAGGTGATCCACAATCTTAGGTGTTCAGTCCCTTCTTAGGCCACCCATAGCACCATCCATCGCCACCTAATCGCAGGTGTTATGTCATGCTGTGTTATACTGTGCACCAATGAGGTGTGGAGGCCCTTACCCAGGTGAAGATGGAGAAGAAGGAGAAGGTGATGGCTGCCCGGGCAGCGTCCCCTCCCTCCCTCAGCGGGTTGTCCTCATGCTTGGTCACCTGCCACTGGTTGGCCAAGAAACAGAAACCCACAAACCACATGAAGGACCAGAACGCTGGGAAGAGAGACAGGTACAGAGACAGTGTTAAAACAATGATATAAATGTAACAAGACCCCACATAACATGTTGTTTTGACCTTCTTTTGGAGTTAAAGCAATCTAATGAAGAAGCTATGAAAGCATGTATACCTCTGTTCAGATTATCACTGGATTAAATACGACATTATTTTAGAGATGTTTCTAACTGAATGGAACTGGTAAAGAAATACTTTTTGGGAAATATGCTTATTTGCTTTCTTGCTGAGTTAGATGAGAAGGTTACTACCTCTCTTATGTCTGTATGCTGAAAGCTTAAGCCAGCAGGTGGTTAGCTTAGCTTAGCATTAAGACTGGAAGCAGCTAGCCTGGCTCTGTCTAAAGATAAAAAACAAAACAAAACAAAAAACTGCCTTCTAGCCCCTTTAAAGCTCTCAAATTAATATGTTAAATCTTGTTTGTTTAATCCTTAAAAAAACTGAAATGTACGATTGCTAACATGCAAACTAGTGACCTTTAAAGTTGCTGGTCGGCGTATTTATTGTCCTTTTCATTGGCTAGTTGTTTCCCCCTGCTTCCAGTCTTAATGCTAAGCTAGGCAAACCACTTGCTGGCTCTTGTTTCATATTAAGAGTTCAGACACAAGAGTGGCATCAATTTTGTCATTTACGTCTCAGCAAGAAAGCAAATAAGCATTTTTCTCTGAATTAACAATTCCTTTACAGCAAAGGCCAGAATAAGTTAACAAACCCAGATTCTTTAGCCAGTAATTGTAGGGACAATCAGCAATGGATTTTTAAAGAGATTTTTGTGTAGTTTTTCCTGAATCGAGGGTTAAAGAGGTGCTGTAAGCTGTATAGATTGTAAAGCCCTCTAAGCCTATTTTGGATTTTGGACTGTATAAATAAAATACTTTGACTTGACACTGACATAGGAAAGGCAGGCCAAGAAGGCTAAACAGCTAGAGGTCTAGAGTGGGAAATTAAATTGTATATCATCAGCATAGCAATGAAGAAGACTGTGGAGACAGTTGTGGATCAGTTAAAAACAACATGGGACCAAGGATTGACCCTTGTGGAACGCCACATGTAAAATGAGGAGACAAACAGCAAAAATTACCCCCAAAACCACATACGGTTCTATCCTGCTGGCCAGTTATTGCAACTGGATGAAGAGTGAGATATGAAGGGGATTCAAACATCATCCCATCACATCTACTGCAGTTGGAAGTGTGGCAGTGGGTGAAGTTGAACCTTAATCAGAAACACTCAGGACACACGTACCAGCTGTTCCCGTGTTTCAGTAAAGTACAAAGCATTTCATATCCACAACACAGATACAGTGCGAGAAAGAGAGAGAGAGAGAGAGACAGAAACTGTATGAGTGATGAAGACAGGAATGGAAAATTTTGTCTGTGACAGGAACGGCCACATTAACCGATCAATCAACACTTGACTATCTTGTCATCATGTCTGCGTTCACTGCAGTAGCAGTGCAGCAGAGAGGGAGAGGAAGCCACTGTCTGAGACACAAAAGCACAAGGTCCCAGAGGCTCGTTAGTGCCGGAAGAGGTCTCCTCTCGTTATTATGCCTCTCACACCTCCTCTTCTCTCTCTCCTCTCTAACTACCAATCTCTGAAATGTGATTTTTTTTTTATAGACTGAAAAGAGTGCTCATATTTTCTCAGAGGGTGGGGTATTTTGGGGATTTTGATCAGCTGGGAAAATCTGTTTAGGAAAAAGGGAATAAAAAATACTTGATACTTATAACCTGATATATCTTAGCCGCAAGAAAAGCACCTTGATTCCCCAATACATTGCAGTCTGGTAGCACAAAACTTGTGTGAAAGAGTAGAAATGTATGAGTTGGGAAGAAGGCAATGCTGAGACACTTTCTATAGATGGTTAAAACCTAGTATGACAACAGCAGCAATACCAATCAGCTGTATGTTCACTAGACTGTTTCCTTAGAGTGGATTTAACACTGGAAAGCATAAACTAACTTAAAATAATTTTGTCTGAATTTGCTGTAAAGCTTGCCATAACAACTGTATAAGCGAACAGTACTGCAGGTCCCAGGAGGTAGTCATGTATCTCTGTGTGCTAATCTTTGGGGTACATCTGCACGGTCAAGCAATGTATTTCTGTAAGTCATGGCAGTAATGTCTTGGGTGGCACAGCAAGCTAGAAAACTGCATGTGCTCTCTGATTGCCTTGTAGTTATTTATTTTATCAGCTTTTAAGTGTTATTGCATGCTGCTCGGAAACTTTATTAGTCTGTTTTTAAAGTTGTTGTTCTACTTCAAAATGATTTGTCCCAGGTTCATTTGTATATATTCACCAGCACACAGTGTCTTTATGCTATACAGTCGACATTAATGTATGTGGGTAGTGAATTTAGGAAAAAAACATTATTGCAGTCCTTGGTTGCACTCGATAAATTGAACCTGAACTAAAACAATCAGACATGGTTATTAAATGGTTATTATAATGCAGCCCAGTCTGTATTTGTATAGACTAGTTCAGTGATAAATGTGTAAAAGTAATCTTTTAACTGTCTGGGGGGAAAAAAGTACACATATGAGTGTTAAAAATGTTGTATCTTTATTGTCAAGACATAAGGTAGATGAAATAATGGGTTTACCTGACAACCCGATATCAGCCAGCACTGCCTTCTTACGGTCTTTGACACTGGTGATCTGGGGGAAATAGACGTCCAGAGCCAGGAAAGCCATGCAGCAGAGGAAGGCCATGGAGCCCATGAAGACGCCATAATTACAGGCGTTCTGGTTGCGGTTGAAGATGCAGTACTCCTCCACCTCGTTGGGGCGGTTGATGTAGCCTTCATTGGCAATGCAGCCGAAGATCACGATGGAGAAGAGCTGCAGAAGAGAAGAGAAGAAGGGATGGGACACTGAGAGAAGAAATAAGGCAGCCCTTTGTATCTCATGGTGTCAGGACCTCTGGATAAAAGACCATCAATAAACGGGATACAATTTAAAGACATTTTTGTAGGTAAGATCTGTCTTTCAATATTTTGGCTGGTAAGGGCAACACACACTGGCAGAGTATGGTGCATGCCTACCGTTTTTAAGCCCACATACTAGCGTTGTCTTCACGCACGTCAGAATACACCACTGTCCTACATCCCAGCACCAACGCTCCAGAAAAGCAGCACTTTTATCACATTTGCTCCCCAAATCAGCACAAACTGGCTACCGTGCTTTGAGTACTTCTTCCGTCAACGTGGTCTGAGTGTTTTGCGCGGTAAGCCAGATGACACCAAAAGATGAATGACAGCAGTCTATGAAAAGGAAGATTTAAGCATTTATGTGGCGTTTCATAGTGTCTGACAATATATTTGCATCTTTTTGGGATAGTATTAACTCACAATGGAACATCCATTAACTGGAAATAAAATTAAGGCTGCAACTTACAATTTTTGCATTATCTATTAATCCACTGATTATTTTATCAATGAATCGATTAATTGTTTGTCTATAAAATATCAGAAAATTGTGGAAAAATGGCAACCACATCGACTCCAAGGATCAAGTTGTTTAATTTTGTCTCACCAACAGTCCAAAACCTGAAGACATTCAGTTTACAGTGATATTAAATTAAAAAAAAAAAGCAGCAAATTTTCACATTTGAGGAGATGAAACCACATTTTTGCTTGAAAAATGACTGAAACAATTAACCAATCAACTGTCAAAATAATTTGCAACTATCAAACAAGTTGCTGATTCATTTTCTGTCATGAGACTAATCGACTTATCATTTCTGAAAAGGGTCATAAAACAATTACTTCAACTAACAATTATTACTTAAAACAGCAGTAACTGTAATGTATTCAGTTCGAAATAGTTAAAATGTTATTACATCATCTGGGAATTCATCCTATTAAAAGCTTTATTACAGTTTTATTGGTTTTACTGCAGTTTGACTGAGTAGATGTTGATCTTCTACGTCTTTACAAAGACTGTGTTTGAAGTCTGCTTGCCATGATCCCATTGTCCATCCTGATTGTGCTTGTACTTTCATGCTGATGTGTGTGTAGAGTAAGAGAATAGACCAGAGGAATATTTTCATTCACTAGTCTGAACTCC
This sequence comes from Macquaria ambigua, assembly GCA_008360985.2. Taxonomy (NCBI): domain Eukaryota; kingdom Metazoa; phylum Chordata; class Actinopteri; order Centrarchiformes; family Percichthyidae; genus Macquaria; species Macquaria ambigua. The sequence goes on along the minus strand of VMKM01000056.1, from coordinate 774,455 downwards.
CTGCTCAGCGTTGTATTTGTACACCACCACCTCACCCTGTTCTCAATTTGCATGTTTTGTAATAATTCATAAAAGCCCTTTACAGCCCAAAAGAATACCACCTGCTGTAGTCAGACGGTATATTTAGACTGATGGGGTAATTTATGAATAAGAAAACACTTCAGCGTGACGCTCTCAGCCCATAATGTCGCGACAACCCTGCAGGGGAGTTTTATGAATAATCCCTCATGTCTTTTTCAAACAGTTTTGCTTGATGTGCCTCTGGGTTTTCTCTTGAAATATGGAGTTTGACTGCGGAAAAATTAGCCTTTCTCTGCTATTCTGCAATTTAATATGACAGCTACTGAACACACAATGATATGAGTAACACACATATAATGCTTAGTGAATATGTTATGTTATGCGAGTAAGGACAAATAGCCTATATCCAATTCTGAAAATAATTAGACAGTCTGTTAAAGTTATGTCAAAATAGGAATGAATCATCATTTAATGCAATGTTATTGCACCTAAATGTCAATATTACAATTACACACAATTACAATCAATCACATTCTGTTCTATTATGGTCCTGAACTTATTGGTTGTCTTTTCTGTCCAGGGACTGCAGATGCAAATTACCTAACTCTGGTGCAATTATTTATTTGTGCATGGTCCCTACCAAATAAATAATAAATTCAAGTAAAATTAAATAATCTACTTGAATGAAATTTTTTAATTAAAATTTTGTATTTTTTACACAGTGGACCTCCAAGTGGCACAGGCGCACACACTGGTGACCTCCACCATATTTTTAGCATCATGTAATGTTCTAAACAGTACTTCAGGTGCTTTGCATACCAGCATCAATATATCTCTGAAAGCCTCATAACTAATAAGCTTGGGTGTCTACATGAACTGGTTCGCTGAATCAACACAGCAAAGAACGCACACGGGCATTTCTCCTCTGCTTCACCAGAATATTTGAAAGTAAAATGTGGAAATCAATAATTTGTCAACGTTTCTTTTTGAAGGAATGGTTTGCTGTTTTGGGAAATACACGTATTTGCTTTCTTGCCAAGAGTTACATGAAACGGATGAATACCACTTTCTGATCTGTCCGTTCAATAAAAGGCTACAGCCAGAAGCAGGTTGGCTTAGCGTAGCATAAAGACTGGAAATGGGGAAACAGCTAGCCTGGCTCTCTTCAAAGGTAACAAAATCCTCTTGTATGTATTACCAAATGAGATAAAACGTGTTACTTAGTGATCTTTAAAGGTGCTGGTAGGCACCTTTGGGCTGTTTAATTAATTACTTTATTAACTATCGCATTTTCCAAAATGTTGAACTATTTCTTTAAATCCAGCATCTGACTCCTAGTTCAGATTTTCTCTGTTTGGAGCAGTGGGACAGAGGTATATGTGTGGTTCTTATGAGAAAAAAATCATATGAGACTTTTTACCAAGTGATCCTATAAACACCTGGACAGGCTTTCTGCTAAGTTACCTTAAACCTTTTCTGTAGGGTTAGAACATTTCAGACATTTCCCCATTTACCTTTTTATTTCTTTGACCAGGATTGTCTCTTTTTCCAACAAACAAAAAGTTGTGCCATCAGAAAAATTTGAAAGAGGCTTTAATCACATAAATATCTCGTACGTATACAGAGACTTTACATAAGCCTGGTGCGTGCTAATGCTGTGTCTGCCTATGTTAATGCAGTATGTCATACTAATGCGTTACCATGTGCTGAAATGGATACTCAAGACATGTTATTCCACACTGCACCTGTATAAGCACTGAAAATCAATCATTTCAAAGACATTTTTTAAGTATTGTGTATTGTTTTTGATCAAAAGAAAAAATCTTGTTACATTCTGGTTCAACTGGTGGATTACCCGCTCCTCCTGTGACTCTTGGCCATATGAAATCCCTTTTGAACCAAGTGTTTAATTTAAAAAATGCATGGCGGCGAGTTGGAATGTAATACTGATTTTCTTGATTGCAAGACCATGCTGGAGAGGTTTTATTCTGACAGGGGTGGTCTGTCTACGGTGGCGGAGAGACGAGGACAGCGACAAAATGGAGTCAATCATACTGTAGGAGGAGGTCACTGCGATAGCATCTGATCCCTCGCTCCTTAACGCCCCTCTGCATTCCTCTCCTTTCATCCATCATCAGAAAAATATTCAGTTTAGCCAAATTTCAAAATACCTACAAAATTAATGACAGTCCCATCAGCCTTGGCTGTACTTTGTGTTTTGCGCTAATTAGTAATTGTTAGAATGCTAAACATGCTAAACATGGCAAACACTGCGCCTGCTACACATCAGGATGTTAGCATATTAATTATGAGCAGGTTAGCACGTATTCATTAGCATTTAGCTAGTGGAATGTAATACTGATTTTCTTGATTGCAAGACCATGCTGGAGAGGTTTTATTCTGACAGGGGTGGTACAGCCTCACAGAACCACTAGCATGGCTGTGGACTCGTAGTCTTGTTTAACGTTTTTTTGATAAAAACAAAATATAAAGTCCAGGCTGCAATATATTTCCTACAAAAGTATTTGCTGATGAAAATTAGAGGCATCATTTTTAGGACACAGGATTAAAATATTATTTGTAATGTAATATAAGTCACCAAATCACATGGACCTCAAGAAGAACTTTGTATTTAAACTTATGAGTGACTGAGTGAGCTTCCACATCAAGTCTTTGAGGTTATTTATCACAATACATAAAAAAAAAATACTAACTTAGTAGGTTTTGTCATTTACGTTTGGCTTGAAACTGAGGCTTTTTTCTGAAAGCAATCAGCTTTTTTGTAGCTCTCTTGAGCAATTCCAGCCTGACATTTCTTTCTAAATGTAGGGAGAGAGCAAGCATGGGAGAGTGAGTTTTGACAGCCATATATCTATACTACCTGATGAAGTAATCCCTGAGTCGACACAAGTGACTCAGTGTATCGGGGTATAGATGGTAATACATGGTCAATTTGTGCTACTTCGCTGCAAAAACCTCCCTAATTCTCACTTTAAAGACAAATTCAGTAGAGATCTATTGCTTTCTACACCATGTAAAGAGGAAACATGAGCTTGCATTTGGAGTCTGTGTCTTGATGTCAAGCTGGAACAGTTTGTTAGCAAGCATGCACAACCTTTCTGTTTCCCTCGCCCTCCCTCCTTTCCCTTTCTGTCTCTCTTTAGCCTCACGCACTCCTCTCTCCGTGGAACGAAGGATGTGTGGAGGAGGATAGTAACACCTCAATCCCCACTCCATCTACCTGCAGCCTTTTTCATTAAGGCGAGAGATGCTGAAGAGATGGAGGGATTGCGAGGGGGGCGAGCGAAGGGACGCGTTGGGGGCAGGGGTGTGGAGGCGGTGATATTTTTAGACCGGCTGCATCATCGCTCACTCCCTCCCCCTTGTCTTCTCCCATCTCCCCTCGTTACTGGCCCTGCCTCTGCCCACGAGCATTCTTGAGGAAAATGAGCGCGCTCCGACACACTAACGCACACGCTCAACCATATACAGCTCAAACACACGCGCAGTCTGTCCACGGCTTCACATGCCCGGCTTACTTTAAGATTCAGGTCAGAAAACACAAAGTCACACACACATGCATGAAAACACACACACACACACACACACAGCCAATCCCATGATGTCGGTAGGATGTCAGAACACTCAAAATCTATGCTAAATATACTGAGAAGAAAAGTGGTCTGTGTGTATATTTTACTTGCTTACTTGTTCTCGTGCCTCTTTAGAAAATACTTCCTACCACATTTGTAGTGTATTGTCATATACATATTACATATTGTTGCCCTTGTGGAAATTGATAAGGATATAAGAATATAAAGATATGTACCATAAATGTAAAAAAAAAGCACCTTTTTCAACACATTAAGGTGCACTAACCAGGCTTATGTAATTGTAACAGGGATTATATATTATAGATTTCTGCTTGGATTTATTAAGATTTTTTTAGCAAGAAACTTTTCCCCAGGTAATTTCCATGGCAAACGTTTTCTAGATGTAACCAAACAGATGTGGAGGATAATAAACTCACCTGAAATCATTTCAGAGACACACCTACAAACCCTGCAGTGAACCTGTAGTTTCCCAGGTTTCAAATGCAGTCTCAAGACCTTCAGAGTGAACCGGACAACTCACAGAATTCCTCTACCCCTCTCTTGTCCTTCTGTCATTGTACAAATAAGCAAATTGTCTTGAACACACTCACACTTACCTACCCACACACACATTCATGTTCGTACATTGCAGAAAATGATAAGTTTTTTATTATATGTCATTTTATATATCTTCTTGTTATTTTTAGTGTAACTAACTCAACTGAACTGATTTAGAGATGTTTTGGATTCACTTTTGGGGAGCTGTCATGTCGTCCATCTTTATATACAATAGTCTATTGTGCCGACCATGAACCACAACGTCCCCGGTTCTAAGTTTGGTCGGGGACCTTTGTTGCGTCATTCCCCATCTCTCTCTCTCTCCTCATTTCCTGTTAATGAAGGCATACCATGCCCCAAAAACACATTTAGTGTGACAGCAGTTTGCTTCATATTGTGAACTTTCAGTCTACACAGGGACTATGGAACATGTACATCTGTGACCCTCGCTGTTTTTTATTTGGATGCAGAAGGGAGTTTGTCAGTTTCTGTAACAAGGACAGCAGCACCTGCAGGGCCACTAGCTTTAGTGGTGTGACACAGTTTGGGTTTATGATGCTCCCCTGAGAAACTCCACTGGGAAATAAACTCACCACCAGGGATTAAGCTATCTTTCTCTATGTGCCTCTATTTTCCACACTCTACTTTTCTCTGCTTGTTCCAGTGACACAAACACCAAACACACAAATGCCCTTACTTGAAATAAGGACTGGTTTTGGCATGACCTAGATCGTTGGGTTTGAAAACACACATCGTCTTCTGGGTCACAATTATATTTGCTGTCACATGGCGGAGGGCAGATTGAATTACCGAGCTTTTTTCTCCGGCTGCTAGCAGAAATCCAGCCGGGTTTGTGATGGCTGGAGCTGGAGCATGTCCTTCACATGCACATGAACTGCATATTGCAAGGTGTAACGGTAATTTTTCTACTTTGATGTCCCACCAAGATACGCATATGCACTTAAGCATACTTTATAAACTGAAATGTGGTGAATACTTGAACTCACTGCACCTAAACATTCTTCAACTTGCTTAGGGAGCCATGAAAAGTGGATCATGTGATGTGGTTTCATGTATGACTCTCCTTCACACCCTTCCCCACCCTTTTTTGCTGTGATCCTGTCGGTATATGACTTCTTTAGGTGTGTGTGTGTGTGTGTGTGTGTGTGTGGGGTGGGTGGGTTCCCTCGCCCCTCTGATCTGAAGACAGATCACAAGGCTTCTGGTGGTGATGAAAGCAGGCACTGTGAAGGACACCACATGGGTTTCTGATCTTGTGACCATCAGAGGGTCACTTACAAATTGCACATTAAGGATGCCAATTGCCAGAAGTGTGTGTGCGTGTGTGTGTGTGTACATTCTTGTGAAACTGTGTGCAAGCATGCGTGAGTGCATGTGCTTTCTCCAGTATCTCCCTTTCTCTTTCTACCTTACTTACTCTACCTTTCCTCTTTTTGCTCTAAATGTACATTTATACAACACAATTCTGGCTTTTGGGTGATTGCTACATGTAACACACACACACACACACACACACACACACACTGCAAACAGCAGCCACTGGGTAGTCCTAAATCATATCAGTCCAGTCTGGCTGGTTGTAAATGATTTAAAGCTGCTGTTGTGCTGGCTGAAAGGCCTTTTGGATCCATTGTACAGACCAGACAATTGAGCCGGGCCTCATGTCACCCTGGTATTCACGCACTGTACCTCACACAAAATCCTGTATTAGAACTAGCCACACAAGTCTTTGTCCAAGTCTTTGTGACTGCGGCCTTCAGCATAGTGCATTCACAATCAAACAATAAATGAAATACCATCCATGGGAAAAATAGTGATAAGGTGAGAGGGTCACCTTCGGATTTCTGAGACAAATTGACAGATTTTCACTGACAATGTCCAAACTGTGATTACACTTCAAAAACATCAGTCTTAACAAGGGATTTAGTCTCAGATACACCCTTAAAGACTTTTTTAAACAAGAAAAGGTCCTGTGGGGTGAGATAATTTAACTTGTTTTTAATGAACCTGCCTTTGTTTGGGGAATTGTCCTCGAGTATCAGTATACAGGCAGCAGACAGAATAAGGCAGACTACTGCACCAATATAAAACTACACATCTGCAGCCTGTTGCACCAGCTATACGTAAGTTCCTTCTTAAGTTTGGGTGCAAAGTCCACACTAAACGCTGCGTTGAAACTAGTTAGTTTGATACTAAAACTGTGTTGATGTTTGGTTGCACAGGCGAGACGTAAGGTTCATCTTAGCTAGACAGAAGCAGTCAGGGTATAGGAGCCAGGATGTGCCTATCCGTGGAGCGAATGTGACAAATTAGCTGCTGCTTTCTGGGGTGCTGACGTGTCGACGCTGGGAAATAGGACAGTGGTGTATTCTGATGAGAGGTCGCACGTCATCACAGTGACACGTGTCAAGATGTTGTTCTGCTTACAAAGAAAACAGTGGGTGCGTCATACGCCACCAGTGTGAGTTTTGGTTATGTTTAAATATGAGTTATAGGTTTATATATAGGTTTTTGTTGAATATAAAAACTTTAAGTTTTAGATTGAGGCTGGAAGAAAAACACAAGTTGTCAGAGTAAAGGCGGGAGTATGCTCAAAACAAACTACTTTGTATGATGTGTCATCTGCCCATGTTGGAGGGCAAAAGTGGCCGGGCAACACTAGAAGGCTGGATGAAAAGCCTGCTGTCACAGAAAGGGGCAAGACATGATAAACTTTCAAATGGGTATAACAGCACACTCTTTCAGACAGTCCTTCCTAGAAGGCATTTATGGTGTTGCACTCATTTGTACCCACGAAAAGTGACTGAAGTAGTTGTGTGAAGAATGAAAAAAAGAGAACTTCAGAGAGAAGTTCAAGCTTTGCCTACCTTCGCGACTCCACACACCTGGCCAATCACTGCATGACGTGGGCATTAATGTTGGATTGTCCGTTTAGGAAAGTTACAGAAATTGTCGGATAGAGCTCCCCCCAATTCTGAGGTCGGAAAGGTGTGTGTGTGTGTGTGTGTGTGTGTGTGTGTGTGTGTGGTGGGGTGGAGTAGCTGTCCAACCATCCAACAAGCACTTTGGTTGGAACATTCTGATACATTAAGTTTGTAGCATTCAACCTCCCCACCTTTTTCTTTACCCTATTCTTTTCTAATGTCAAGCTATAACACTACAAATAAAACAACAATATGGAATAATACAAAAGAAAAGGCTATAAAGGAAATAAAATCAGAATTCTCAAAACCTTTTTTCACTTGTGGCCCTGTTCCACTCTGACCACTAATCTTGCACTCCACAGTTCCTTGTAGTTGTTGTGATATGTGTATTTGAAGCTTTTGTTGCATTCATTATACGTCTCGTATCGGCTCAATGCAAAAATGTTCACCATTTCAAAACGACGGCACTGGAAGTGTTATGATACGTTCATTGCTGGAACCCTGATCCACTACAGAAACACACAGAAAATGAGTGCTTCACTGGAGTTTGTAAGCAAACAAAAACATAATGACAGAAACCGCCTGCAGTGAATGATTTGGAAAAAGAGATAGATGTGACAGAGAGAAGTGAATGTTCACTACAAGTCAACAGTGAGTTAGCTGAGCTGCTGAATAATACAGGATCACTGCTGGAGGATATTATATACTGTGTATGTGTGTGTGTGTGTGTGGGCTTATTGTCTGCTGCAGCATGCTGGCCTGGACTGGGCATACCTGATTGCTGCTGTCACCATGGCAGCAGCTGCTCATGTAATGAGAGAGAGAGTGTGATAGAGAGAGGAGACTTTGTCAAAGTACAATTCAAGGAGAGCCACTGCAGCACCAAGGGTACACAATGAGACAGACAGACATAATAACAAGTCCAGGACACGGCGACACTCGTATCCACACATTTACACTCAGTTCTACCCACTCTCTTTTCTCTGCTTTACGATCCCCTCACCCTTTGAATTTGGGAGGCAGTTAGTGAGAACATGATCAGATGATTCCAGAAACCAAAGTTGTATCGCTGTAAGGAAACAGACGGTTCCTCAATCTTGTAAAGCCGAGCATAACAGCATCAAGAGAGAGTAGAACTGCAGTCTGGACTGGCGGTCATTCAGTTGCATCTGCACGTGTTTTTAACTAGTATGACAAGTTCATCATGTTTTCACTAGATGTTATATTAATCTTAAGCAACCATATCAGTGTGTTTGCACGTTTTAGCCCATTTACTACAAATTCCATGTTGCTGTGTGTCCCATGCATCTGGTCTCCATTTATATCTGTTTTGTAGGAAAATCTGTTAGCAGACTCTTAAAACGTGCTTTAGTTGTATAATCCATCACAGCGAAGAATATACATTGTAACCAATGTAGTAGGGATGTCCCGATCAAGTTTATTTGGCCCTGATCTTGATTAAAGTCCTTTAACGGCGGGTATCTGCCAATACCAAGTCCGATCAGATACTTACATTTATTTAGCTAAGTTGATTAAATATGTATCTGACGCAATTAAATAAGAGGTGGATCCTACCAAATCTGGAACACCTTTTTTTTTTTTTACAAGCTACTTGATCAAAATACTGAAGGTCCTGGTTCAAAGGTATTAAGCTGATCAGCTTAAATGATCATAATATGCATAAAAGCTTAACTGAGAGAATGTGACGTGATCAGCTATTGAGAAGACGTATCACCCGGAGTTGTTGGAACTACAAAAACACAGTCCACTCACAACTGTACAGTGGTGTGGAGTTTCCTTCCCTCACAGGCGATCTTTGGTCGAGTACAGGCACACAAACCCAACAACAGCTAAGTTATGAGGCTAAATTCAGACCAAATGAGGCGCTGCAACGAAAACGCCAATCCTCCCATTCATTTGAACGTGGGTAGTGCATTTAGGCTGCGGGGATGCCGAAAAAAACGCAGAGGCCCTGCGGCGAAAAGTTGAAACTTTTGGAGAAACGCAACCGACGTCACAATGCGGTCGCCAATCACCTCAGCGATCAGCCCGGAACACACCCAGGTGAAGAGGAACCTTGTTTACCATGTAGCATTGTAGAATTCCACTGTTTACCGAGCAACTGTGAAGATGGAAGAGAGACTGATCGATCACCGCCATGATGAACTTTCCAGAGCTGTTCAACCCTGCCACGAGGGAACAAAGACATTAATCGCCGTGTAGTCGCTTGGCGTTGTATCACTCTTCAAGTTGGGATTTCTGGTTAGTATTTCTACTCGTCCTACAATCAGCATGGCCATGTAGTGACACTCCCACACCACCGCACAACCCTGCGCTAATCGCCGAAGCGCCTGATTTGGTGTGAATTCAACCTAATCCATGTATTTTGCCAACCTTGGCTTTACAATTCAGTCACTCTTACCAACGTGTCCAAATAATTTTTCACATTCACACACTCTAGTTTTCCATTGCATATGTAGCAAAATGCTCGCGCTGTAGATCCTGACTGTGGTAAAGGAGAGCAGCAACTCAGGCTGAGTAAAGTAAAGTAAGGATCTGCATTTGATCAGCTTTATTTTAGCTGATACTGATCCATTAAAATATGGCCAGATCGGCCCCGATACTGATCCATGGGATCGGCTCGGGACATCTCTACAATGTAGACTTGATAATAAGCACACTATTCTCTGTTATATCCTGTTGCTAGTGATCAAAGGTTTTGAACCCCAGTGTGGCAGTTCTTTACATAGTGAAAATGTTGCATCGTTTGGGAACAGCATCCTGCCCTTTCCTCTTTTAGATAATGCCAGTGCTTTTGTCTAGAGGCAAAACTGCCTCACCTATTGATTACAACTGTATTGCATTGTTGAAGGTATAGTTCACCCACAATCTGTGTCTGTGCACTAACTTTTAGTATACTATTAAACAAACCACTCCAGCAAACATCCACAAAGGATTTTGAGATTGATTTCTTCAACATCAAGTCTATGCTAATGTTTGTCAGAGTCACATTATCATTACAATTATCACAGATGAAGAAGCAATCTCTACTTATGCAAGTTTCAAGAGCATGCTAATACATTTTCATGTTGTACAGAAATGGGTCGATTAATCAATTAGTTGATCAACAATTTTAGTATTTTTTTAACCAAAAATGGCAAACATTTGCTGGTTCCAGCTTCTTAAATGTAGGGATTTTATGCTTTTCTTTGTTATACATGATAGTAAACTGAATATCTTTACATTTTGCACTGTTAGTCGAACAAAACAAGTCATCTGAAGACGTCACCTTGGGCTGTGGGAAATGACAGCATTTTTCACTATTTTCTGACATTTTATAGACGAAAACAAATAATTGATTAATCGAGAAAATAATCATCAAATTAATCAATAATGAAAATAATCATTAGTTGCAGCCCTACAATGGTTACCTGGAATGGTAGTGAAATAAAAACTGGAAATGGTCAGTTCGGGAGGTCAGGTAGTTAGGGAGCTAAAACTTGCAAACACACTGGTGTAGTCATTTATATGTTGCCTGTATTCCCTTCCCTGTATTTACAAGAGTAGAGATATTTAGTGGTTGCAAGCTCAGATTTTGAGGTCTGTAACGTGTCTCTTTTCAATGCTTTGCATGCATATGTAGGATTTTCTGCTGCCCCCTACCGCTCCCGCAATCCACTGCACACAAAACCTGTGCTGCCCACATCTTCCATGGGATTTATGGGACTTGCAGGCCTGACCGCCCAGCACAGATCTCTACTCTGGAGGCCCTGGCTAGCTGCAGTGGGACATTTCTTTCTATATCGTACAACCACGATGTTGAAGTGCCACAAACTTACTTAACCACTGTTCTTAACCTAAAAGAAAACCACAGTAGATGTGATCACATCTTTTGTTTTAATATACACATAAGAGTATTGACTGGGTGAGGTTTACCACAAAAGACAATACAATCCATCCCTATTGCAGTATGTTGACCAATCAGTGGAGAGTTTAGGGACTTACTGACACTGACCAGCCAAATGCCCAAATGTATTAACAATCCTATTTGACAGACAGTTGGGTGTTACTCTAGGTTCATTTGTGAATGTTTAATGCACAAACACAGATAGGCTTCGTTAGTTCACCACAGATCTGCAGACATATACAACACATGTTCACAACATGACTACTGCAAGCATCTAAAGGCATTTATACAACGCAAACATGCAACCTGCATATTAAAATAGCTTTCAAACTGCATCTGAATTCTGACATGTAGGCACTAACAAAGTGTGAGTGTCTGTGTGTGAGTGTGTGCTCATGTTTTACATGGAGCTGACAGAATGTGCTGCGCTGCAGAGTGTGTGTTTGTGTTGCTGATATCAAATACTTACTCACCAATTGCAAAATCTCCTGACCTCTGAAATGCTAATCACCGTCACAGCTAAATTTAAAATGCTAACCCACGTTGCTTATGTAAGAGCATTTCGATGAAAGAGAAAATAAGAGAACAGTAGAGTTAATTGCAAATAATAGTTTATTATAAGTCTGTTTTGAAATGTGCTTCAGATGGTGTTAAGCGACCTTTGACAAACTGTACGATGCATTGGAATGCTATAATCACTATCTACATACACAAAGGTGGCTGTAGCAGACTATAGGAAGGGTGAAAGTGAGCAAATTCTCTTACTCCTCTCTTACTCTTTCAAAGAATACCACACACACAGCAAATATCTTTCTTTTTTATGTTAGCGCAGAGTTAAGTGGTGAACTTGATCTGCAAATTCACCTAGTGGGCCGACAGAAACTCCACTTTGGGCAAGTCGACTTCTGAAAGTAAAGACGCTGCTTTAGTGGAATGAAGCACAAAGCACCAAACACCACATTTAGCTGCATAATGATTTGATAAATGTTTTAAGTTGCCCCGGTGATAACCCAAATCCTTGAACGGCAGCAGAAGGAACGCTCGAAAAGCCGAAAAAGCAATGATCTAAGCTTCAAAAGTAATGCTCCTTCAAATGCAGATCAAAAGGAGAACCACAGGCAAAAAGATGTCATCTCGACTCAACAAACAAGGCGCTCTCCCTCCATCTGTGACTATGCTCACTCTTCTTCTCTCCTCCATCCATCTTGCTGAGTCCCTGAGGCTGAATCACACACACACACACACACATACACACACACACACACACCAGAACACTTATTACCACCTCCACATGCAGCCTTCGTAAGTCAGGAGAAGTGGAAGAAGAGAAAGAACCCTCAAACACCATTCATAAACTGCTCTCTCTCTCTCTTTCCAAGTATGGCCATGCAAATCTATCCATTCCCATCTGTCCACTCCTCTCTAACACACACACACACACACACACACACACACACGTCCCCCATCCCCAAATGTGTAAAATGCTGGTAGTTTCCTCCCCCACAATCCACAGCAGACTGAGTTTTAGCACCATCACACAAAACATCACAACTCAGGCTGTGGCTGTTACTATGGAGACATGTTGTTGCTCTGATGACACCTAGGGGACGGGGCGAGGCACTCATGGGGGCCCGTAAAGTCACTCCATACCTGTATGTGTTCAGGTTTGTCTTTTGTCACCAGTATATAGTACTGTATTTCTCAAAGTCTAATGCAGTGTGGAAGAGTATGTGCTGTTAGAGGAGAAGAACATGACTTTAGTGGACTAATCAATCAGTTGATCAACACAAAATGTACTGACAACACTTTTGATGATTGTTTAAGCAATTTATGAAGAAAGAAATTGCCAAATATTTGCTGGTTTCAGCTTCTAGAATGTGAGATTTGCTTCTTTTGTGTGTTTAATGTCATTGTAAATTGAATGTTTTTGAGATTTGGACTGTAGGTTTGAAGACCTTGGACTCTGGGAAGAAGTGAAATTGTAAGTGCCCTTTTCACTCTTTTCTGAGAGTTTATAGTGCAAATAATTAAGCACTTTTATAGCCTAATGGCACTCTAACATTCAGGCAAATATATGCAATTATGACTCTTATAGGAGGCTTGGATAAAAGCATCTACTGAGTCATTTATTTTGAAACACCAACCCTGAAACTCATAAAAAGGCATTAAGGCAATCAGTGTTTCCACTGATTAGACCCTTAGTACTCTATTATATTGTGACATTATTTATTTATTTATTGAAGCTATTCATATACCATAAACAGTACACTGTATAACATGATATTGACAAAGAATGTATTAATGACAAATGTATCTGTGGCCTTTACTAGGCAGGCCCATGTCAAAATAAAACCAAATGAAGCACAAAATGCTTCATGACATTAATGAATACATGTATTTATCTACACCTGGCCAAATAACTCTAAAAAAAAAACTAGACCTGATGCTTACATGAATGTGAAGGCTTTCATGGTTCATGGAATAGCCACACATGACACAAGTATTTCAGAGTTAAAGGGTTAACACACTCACAACCTATTTTCATACTTCTTTCATGTGGTTTAGATTTGAATGGTGCAGTTCATGTTCTATACGTGAACGTTACGTTTACTATTACTACACTTGTAGCTTTAGTCACAAGGGACAGAAATAGGACCATAGTGTGACAATATTTGATGATAAACTGTATACAACTTAAATCCATCAACTTTTTTCCTGTTCCCAACACAGACTGACATGAAACTAGCCAAAGCATTAGTTTGGTCTATTTTGTACACATTTCCACCAAAAACAAATGTTCCATTAAGTGTTTATTAGTCTTGACTTAGGAAGCAATTTTAAAAGTATAGATCAAGACTTGCCCCTTTACTGGGAAGTATAACTTTTGTATCCAGATGAATCAGCCTGCCTCTTTATCCTTATAGCAGACTTGAAAAGGATCTTGCCGTTATTTAAGGACATGCAGACCCAGACAGAGTCCTATAAATAAGAAATAATCCCAACTGTGTGACTTTCTGCTGTAAAGTGGGGAGACAGTAAAGAATGGCCTTCCTTTAAAGTTTTTTTACCTTGCAGAATAAACCAGTATGCTAGTTGTTGTATTTAGCAGGGTTTCAGGATTGCAAAGGCAAACACACACTTTTTGTTTTTTGTGTGCATTTCCCGAAAACAAGCTAACTTAAAGAGTAAATTTGCACATTCCTTACGAAGAAGTGTAAACAAGGTGATGAACTGGTGGAATCAGACACAGGAAACTCTGCCTTCAGTTAGTGATCACTAATCTTGATCTTGATAGCTGACTGTTTTGGCCAGATCCCCATTGAAAAGGAGAATCTTAATCACAGTGGGGCTCACCTGGTAAGTAAAGGTTAAAAAAAATCTAATCACCATTAAAAAACAAAGACAAATGCTTTTCACTTATTACTTATTACTAATTATGGAGAGACACTCTTATTTCATGCCAGTCTAAAAGTGACGTGACGTCTAAAAATGTTAGTGAACATGTTTTGAGTGAACGTCATCTTAGTGTACTTCTGCACCCAAAAACGCACTTTTATATGAAGAGCAGATAAATGATAAATCAAGGTGATCTTCAGCCGATATTACATTTTGGCAAAGACATTCTCCCTCAGTGTCATTTATTTAACCAGAAATATAGATGCACAACTAAAAAGAGAGAGACAGTGGAAAGGAGTGGCAGAAATGTATGATTCATAATGAAAAAAACAAAAACAGAAAATCCTATAATTCTCCATTAGCGGCATATACAGTGGTGTGTCTGTCTCGCCTACGTTCTGATGTATTTCTGTATTCATTATCCCAAATGAAGATCATATTAGAATATAATTGCAAATGTAGGTTGAAGAATTCCTGAACAAAAACTATAATTCTGAGTTCATAATGACCATATCATCTATATGTAATTTTCAATCTGCAAAGGTATGAAATCATTCCTATAAGATACCTCTTATGGATGGAGTGGCCACTTGGAGTTTTGGAGACTTTGAGAATCTGTTTTCTATCCTTCCTAAAAGTGGTGCCTACTGTTGCTTTCCCTTTTCATTAGTGCTCCTTCCCCTTGGAAAAGGGAGGGTGGGCAGTTATTATCAAATTATTTGTTATGAAATCCTTTGAGTACGCCTGTGTGTTCTGACGATGCTTATTAGAAAACATTACAACAACTAATAGGCTATATTATCAAAGGAGAGGACAGTAGATGTTATAAACAGTGATCAGGACCCATTCTGGGCCTACCTCAGCCTAATATAAACTCCTTATTGAGTACCATAAACATACAATGGGAATGTCAAAGACTTATAATATTGGTATATTTGATACAAAAAATAAAAGAAATAAAAAGAATATAAATAAAATACCATAAAGCAAGATATGATGTCTATTGCATCCTGCAATTCCTGTAGGAGTCTCTATTATTTCTCAGTGATATGAAGCCTGTCTGGGCCCTTTTTACATAAACAAATAAAAAGAAGGTAATTCAAACCCACATTTGACGTATGCACGTGTAAATTGTACGTATAATAAGGTCATTTATAAGTGGCCTATGTAGCCACTCTGTAGCTAAGAACCAACAAACTTATTTTCCATTTTTCTGTCTCCTACTGGAGCGGTCACTCACCCAAGACACTATGCGGAGAATGGTCTGAGGCTGCTGGAAGAAGGTGACGGGGTCGAAGGCTCCTCCGGCTTTCCCGGCTCCGTATGCCTGCATCCCCTCCATGGTCCTCCTCCTCTCTGCACAGCCTCCTCTCTGGTCCTCCCCTCCTCCCCGCTGCTGGTTCAGAGGCACAGGGTGTGTGGAGCACCGGGCGACCGACACGGAAAATCCCCGAATCTGCTCCTGCTACTACTATCACTGCTGCTGCGAGGATGGATGCTTGTCTCCTTGTCTCCTTGGCGTACAGCCTCCCTGTTCTCTCTTGTTGTTGTTTTTAATTTATTTAACCTCTAAATTCCCTGTTGTCCTCTTTCGATATCCGGACAGAGGAAGCTGTGAGTCAGTGTTTTGATGATGCTCTCTCTCTCTCTCTCTCTCTCTCTCTGGAGCCGGTGGCGAACACGTGAACGCGCCTCCGTTGTCACGCCTCGAGCACGCGCACGTGTTTATGGAGGGCGCGCGCTTGTGCTCGCAGGATTGTCACAAGGAGTCACGCGCTTTCCCATTTGTCTAAGGGCGTTTAAGGGATTTGTTATCGGACAGGAGACGGAGACGAGGGAAACAAGTTGATTCAAGCAGAACATGATATTCAATACAGCTAAGTTATATAACTAAGATGCCTTAGTATGCTAAGGAAAGATTACATGTTCATCTACGTCGGTGACTTAATATTGACTCAGGAAATTAATTTCTGTTTTAAAAAACGCTGTAATAATCTGATTATAATTTGAAAGTTATAATAACGTTACAAACTGTCCATGTCAAAATACCATAGACTATGCAAAATACCGGTAAGTGATTTGTGATGCTGAGGCAAGAAAGTCCGCCCTCTGGTGGTCTTACCGGGCTTTGCTGTGATAGGTATCCTTCTTACCACAAATTAGCCTTTCAGGCAATTCTTACTCCCAACTGATGTGCCGTACTACCGTGCCCGACCAACAGGCTTTCGCCAATATAACGGATTGGGACTATGGTTGGAGTTTCGACACGCCAATTTTACCATAAGTGGCGGTAATTGTACACAGTTTGGGGAAGCTTGCCTGGCAGACATACTCAGGGGAAAAATAATCCCAAAACAACGCTCTTCCCCCCCACCTTCGTCCTCACAACTAGCCAATGACAGCACAGCCACTCTCTGTACGTGCTTGCTGGCTGGACCAATAAAACACCTCTGTGGCTGGTTGCTAAGAGACGCGTTGTGTCCATGTTGCTGAGGAACTAGGAAGAAGATATTTAGACACAGCTAAAAGCAGAAAGCAGAGCTTATTTAGCATCATTAATGAAACAAGAGAGTTTTCTTACAGTGTCTGGAAGTTATCCACTGTAATGGTGAAGTTAAGGGCGAGGTGTCTGCTTGTCGGTAAGACTTTGTAAGTTTAGTCCATCCTTCCGTTACAAGCTAAACGGTACAAGGGCTAAAGCTAACCAATCTGCTACTAAACCCGCCGTAGTCAGTTCAATTTAAGCGTTAAAACACTAAAGATGAATGAATGCTCCTCTGTCTAATACTTTACGTATCACGAGGGTTCATCAGATTCAGTGTGCAAAGCACAACAATACCACATATAATACCTCAGATGTGGCACTCATTTTCATCACAAACGAATCACTGCCGGAAACGTTAGTAGATATTTGACACCAAACAAATGCTGTTAAATCTGGCTTTTTGTATACTCCATCGAATAATATGACAATACCAACTTTCAAATTCTACCTGACAAAGAAAGAAAGGAAGGTTAATGATGAATTTAATTGACATTGCACTTGTTAAACAAACATACCTGTACACTCAGAAAAGCTGAGAAATTATCAACCACAACGAAATTTTGCCTCTGTCTATCTTCTGTGTGTGTGTGTAGGAGATGCTGCAGTGGGGAAAAGTGCCCTTTCCCATATGTTCCACAGTGATGGTACTCTCTTCCAGAAGAACTACAGCATGGTGAGAGCATTAACACATAGCCAAAGGAAATAAAAGGATCCCTGGTGTAATACTGTCACATGTCCGTCCCACAGCAAGGGCACTGCAGTTGAGCAGTAATAAAGTCCTTGTGGAGCAGGGTTGCATAATTAATTATGTATAATCACATATTTCAAATGTACTCTATCAATCAATAATTTTAGAATTAGGCACTTATTGAAATATCCAATTTAATATTAGTTCATTTTGCCTGAGGTCATAGCATTTACTTTACCCAAGATGTAATTATGTATCAGTTACAAATCATCAAGACTAATAATGGTCACTGATAACCATGATCATGTTACATATGTAGTTTCTTTAGTGGAACTCCTTGCAAGCTTTTCAAGGACCTGCAGAGGTCTCTTAAATCTACTAACAGGAATCACTGAAGTGCAAAACAGCATAATGTACCAATTAATGCTGATGCAGAGAAGGCTAATCTGCATTATTTATGCTAATCTGCATGAGGGAGGGAACTGTGTCATTAACCTGACTCTGATATATGGGGTCATGGCTGCTCACTGATTCCCTCTGTCAATGTTTCAAGGGCTGCTGACTAAATGCATGCACTACACATGCAAGTGAATGCAGGTGCAGTGCATGCATTCTCTTGTGAACAGGAATATATGCACTAGCACAGCTTGCACTCATTTGGGAGTTTACTATTAAGCCTTGTAGCTAGTTAGGGTACAGAATAGGTTAGTAAGTAAAATACTGGACAAGTGCCAAGTGTGTGTGTGTGTGCGCGTGTGTGTTTGTTCAGCTCTTGCTGTGTCAGCAGTATTGGGGGTTCTGAGGTGACAGGAACGTCGATAATTAATACAGCAGGATTCTGGAAAGCCACCAGAACAGGTACTTAACAAGCACACACACACACACTGTACAACAACAGTGTTGAGTTTCTCCATACTGCATAGGCCTATACCCACTGGTTTGTGATGCTGTACGTGTCTGTTCATGTTGGACTAGTAGAGTATTAACAAAAAAGAAAGGCACTGCAATAGTGCTGCATTTTTAATTTGCACTGGCCTAGCATATGTGCTTGCTGAACTCCAGACAAGTATTAAGGCATCTGTACTAGTGCACAATATGTAAACATACAAAAACATGAAACACAAACATACAGATGAAATAGTGTAAAAAAAAAAAGTAAAAATGTCACATTGAAATAAGAGGAGAAACATGCAGGTTAGCATGTGTACCAGACCAAGGCCCTGTGTCCACCAGACACCACTTTATTAGCTGGATGCACTGAAACAAATGCTCATGGGAAAGTGCTGGTCACGGCCTCTGCTGTTGCTATGCAACTGTTAAAACACCTATTTGAAGCCAGCCGCTTGCTTGATATTAGTTGAAATATTTTTAACTTCTTGCTCACTTGGTGGCAAGTGCTTCATGTAAGACAAACTCCACCATACAAAACTTTGAAGCTGGAGCCAAGAGTTACTATGAAATTTAAGTGTTGTTATATTTAGATTAGTTTCCATAATGGTAATGATAGTAGCAACAGAAAAAGCAAGAAAGTGAGTATCTTCTAAATTTCAGTTATTTCTAAATTGCAACCTGAGAAAAATTTAGGAAGCTTTGGAAATACCTTGACAATTACTAGTCAGATTCACATTGAAATTTGCTACGGATATTCATAGTCCTAAAAGATGAATTTCTAATTCCTTCTTGTCTTTCTTTCTACTTTTTTGTCTGGGTAAAACTTCCCCCTGACCCTACACTTTTATGATGTTTTCTGTAAAGTTTTCTGTGGATATTGATGGTTTCCAGAGGATGAACCTTGTTTATACTTAGTTTTCATGACCCCCGACCTTCCGTCATGTACCACAATTTGCCCAGAATTTCCTCATTATGCACAGAAAATACATATTAACATGTAATTTACTGAGCTCTTTAATGGTAGATAAACCCTTTAATTTGGACTCAATTGCCTTTACTCTACTGTTACCTTTAGGACAATAAGGCTCTGATAAGGCTCTCAGAACAGCAAAATTGTCTTTATGTTGTACTTGCACCACTATGATAAACACGTCACCTAACACTCATGACTCTGAGGTGCATGACCAATAGCAGTTTTAAGCAGTGTTAAATGTATCAGGTTGGATTTCCTCTTTAAGATTTCGCTGCAGATGGAAACAGGGAACAGCATGTCCTTTCCATTGTGACTAATGTGAAAAAGAAGCCGGTACTGTGAAGAGTTATTCCTTGTACAGACACCTAAGTCATCCCTCATGTTCTTCAACTTTTGATTTTGAAGGGTAGCAGAGGCTGTCGGCCAGTCTGCTCACGTCCTCCTTTGAAAATGTCAGACGGCCCGTTAGCAATATTCCAAGCTTATTTGTTACTAATAGGCCCTCATTGACATTCCAGCGAGAGGCTTCCTATGCATCACACCAGCTCATTAGACCGCTCCGAAGTGGGACCGCCGCATCATCTGTGTGTGTGTGTGTGTGTGTGTACCTTGTTATGAACTGTTTCTGTGTATGAATCAGGTAAATGTTGGTCTGAGGTGTGTGCGTGTGTGTTTGTGTATCACAGAGTCAGTGAGCGTGAAAAGTGTGTGTGTGTTTGTGTGTGTGTTTTCGGAGTTTTAGTCTCTGGCATTTGACATGCTCAGTTAAGTGTGAGCTCAGGAGATCAGATCAATTTAGACTTTTGGTGCTGATGTGAAGAAAACCTCGACTTGCTTCTTCAAGGTCACCACTGATCTCATACCAGCGGATACATAGTGGCGAAAGGCAGCCTGCAACCATCCCGTCCACTTAGGACTTCATTAGATCTCGAGGGTTGTGAAGAACGTGCATCTGTGATAAGAGCATATTTATCGTATCCTCCTTACCCTTTACTGCCTGCAGTCTATCTCCTTTTATATCTACCTCCTCTATTTGCCCTGTATTCATTTTAAGTAATCTCAACTAATTATGTCTCCTACCTCTGCACCAAAGCTGAAACAACTACTCTTTCTTAAAATGGCCATTGGGCAGACTCCAAAACACATCTGCCACCTCCACTATACACCTCGGTGGCTGTGGCTCAGGAGGTAGAGCAGGTCATCCAGTTTGATTCCCGGCTCCTCCATCCACATGCCGAATTGTCCTTGGGCAAGACTCCTTGCATGGCAGCTTGTCATCATCAATGTGTGTGAATGTGTGTGTGAATGGGTGAATGAGACCAATCTGTAAAAAGCCTTGGAAACTGTTAAGGGTGAAAAGCGCTATATAAGTGAAGTCCATTTACCGTTTACCTCCACTGCACACAAAAAAAAGGAGAAAAAAGCAGCAGTCTGCCAAAAGAGACTTACCAGCTTACTAATTCACTACAAATTTTAATCCAAATTTTGCCAATTTTAGTTTTATTGGACAACAGTGGACCACAGTCAACATTTGAGAACTATGGTTTCTTTTGTTAAAGCGGCTACAATCAATATTTTTATATTAACAATGGATCACATGAGTACTTGTATGTGAAAGGGGCCGCTTGTAGTGCCAAATCCACAGAGAATTATCACCCAACCCTGCAGTTCACTGTTTTGATTTTCTGGCCACAGCAAGCAGCTGTTTCATTGAAAAGCTCTAAAAACTTGCTTTAGGCCACCTGTCCAGCACCAAAGAGCAGACAGACAGAGTTAGCGACTGGCATGGTGAACAAGCATTTAGCAGCTAAAGAGCCAGATATTAGAGCAAAGGAGCTAAAATAGCTAAGAGGAGAGTGAATATTGATTCACACATTCATCAGCAGGACACAAACAGGACTCCAAATGAATATCAATGTTGCTCCATGTCTGCTGGATGTGTATAGGCAACGGTTTGCTAACAAGTTTGCCATATGAATGTAAAATGTGATGATATGTTAATGTTGTATTTACAGCTTTGTTTCTGCCCTACAATGCACTCCACTCTAGATTTCCATTAACAATTAAGACTGTCACCATGTCTTAATTGTTGCCGCTGCTGGGCCCAAAGGGGGCTTGTATCAGGGCTGGTAGTCCCCCTCAAAGGCATTTTTCTCTATTGAGACATTAAGAATAATACGATTCAGACTAATGGAGACACAGAGGAGAGGGTTTGGTCAGGATTTGAACATCAGGATGTAGAAGCGGCTTTCAAGCCAAGCCAAGCTGCTAATTAGTGATGATTATGTTTAGACGTTAACAATAAATCAAACCAGACAGTTTGTTGTGCCACTGTGTATAGTGTCAACTCTGTGACAGCTAAATGTCTCTTCTCTTCTCTTCCCTGCTCTCCTCCTCTCCTCTTCTCTTCTCTTCTCTCTTCTCTTCCCTACTCTCCTCTTCTCTTCCCTCTTCACCTCTCTTCTCCACCTCTCCTCTCCTCTCCACTCCTCTCTTCTCTTCTATTTTCTCCTCTCTTCTCTTCCTCTCCTCTCTTCTATTTTCTCCTCTCTTCTCTTCCTCTCCTCTCCTCTTTATAAAAGCCACAGTAGGAAGAATGTTGGAGCTGTAAAATGTATGTTGACAGTGACAGCTACAATCTGATTTGACTAACTGCAGTAGGGCTGCAACTAACCATTATTTTAATTATCGATTAATCTGCTGATTATTTTCACAATAAATCAATGAATCGTTTAGTCTATAAAATATCATGCTCATCACAATTTCCCACAGCTCAATGTGACATCTTCAAATTGTTTGTCCAACCAACAGTCTAAAACCCAAAGACTCTTCATTTGGTGTCATAAATGACACTGAAAAGCAGCAAATCCCCATATTTAAGAAGCTGGAACCAGCAAATGGTTGACATTTTTGCTTGAAAAATGGTGGAAACGATGAATCTATTATCAAAATAGTTGGAAAATAATTTTCTTTTGATCGACTAATCGATTAATCGACTAATGGTTGCAGCTCTAAACTGCAGCTTTTGAAAAAAATTGAAGAAACAAAACAAAATGTACACATAGCTGAAAATGCACTCACAGATTGTTCATAAGAAAGAGGAGACATGAACTGCAGGCTTCATGTAGGCCTTTTAGCTTTACATTACATAAACAACATTATAATTAACATCTTGGTTGTGTGTGTTTGGCAGACAACCGGAGTGGAGCTGCTAATGAAATGTGTGAACATCCCAGAGACCAATGACAGTGTGGTGAGTCCAGCCATTGTCTCTTCTTCCTCCTGTGTCCACCACACTGCTTATAACTTTTTTGGGGCTTCTTTTTTTCTTATAAAAGTCTCTAAATCGCACAAGGTGGGTGGTGAGAATTGGAATCCATCACTCAGTGTGGAAGAAGTATTCCCAGACATTTAATATTGTTAGATTCTCATCTGTATTCAGTAAGCAATAGGGCAGCATTGTAGGAAGAACATTAATGCCCTTGCCAAAGAAAATAGGAAGTTAAAAACATGTCATTTGACTAAATCTCCGTGTATAACACCTCTTCCCTTCCCTTCACTTCTCGCTTTTCCCCTCCAGGAGCTCTACATCATAGACTCTGCAGGGAAGCAGACATTAGTGGAAGCCTGCGAAAAAATGGTGAGACTGCTTCCCTAGAGTTTCTTCCATTTGCATGAAACTAGTGAAAGTCACCATCCAGGCCTCCACATCCTCACGTAGAGTACAAACACAGGGGAGCTACTGAAATGTTATTTATTTTGTCACAGAAGTAGAAAGAATTAAGCTGATGTGATACTGACTGTCTCATTGTCTGCCCCCCTCTCCTCATCCCCTACACAACCATCCCCACCTCATCACCACCCATCGCCTTCCCTTCCATAGTGGGGCGAGCTGTCTCTGCTGTGCCTGGTTTTTGACCTGACCAGTGAGCAGTCTTTTGCCAATTGCAGCCACTGGATGGAGAGAGTCCGCGCTCACTGCCAGGGTCTCCACCTTCCAGGTAACAACCTCCTAAAGGTCAAAGATTTGTGTAATGCTGTCAGACTGTCAGACATAGTTCAATTGTAAAGTTGCTCTGTATTCTTTTGTAATTGTCTGTAAGTGTTCTGTAATATTGTCGAGTTGTGGAATAGCTGTGGACCAGAGCCTGAACGATACAGGACCTTTGAAGCCAGACAGATATTGATATTTAAGCTATAAAAAAAAAATCTAAATAAAAAAAAGCTGTTTTTTAAACATGAACAAATACCGTCCCTTAAATTTGGTTATTAAAGAATTGTGACCAAGGTATGTACTGAACTAGACATTTTACAGTTGAACCGGCGACGTTGTGGTGACCATGCGGCTACCAAGGCACTCTATCTCAAACATATTTTCAGTATTTTTGTACTGCAATTTGTTATTACTTAGCAGCCAACATACACCACCGTATAAACCGATACCTATATACTGTATATATATATATATATAAATATATATCTGTGATCTGTGGTCCAGAGAGTCTCAATTAAAATGTATTTCCTTTTTTTTAGCTTATTTCTCACACATTAGATACTGGCTGAATGGATGCACTGCACTATTTATCCATCCATTATCTATACCGCTTATCTGGTTGCCAGTCAGTCACAGGGCTGACAGTCATTTAACCTATAGTGGGAGGAAGCTGGAGTACCCAGAGAGAACCCACGCAGACATGGGGAGAACATGTACACAGAAGAACACAGAGAACACAGAACAGCCGACCAGTGGGTTCGAACCAAGAACCCTCTTGCTGTGAGGCGACAGTGCTAAGCACTGTACTGTAATAGTTGTCTATATAAAGTATAAGGCAAGATATTTCTATGACCAAATGTTTAAACACTGCTATTGCCCCTCTTCTTTTTGTATTTGTGTGTACGTGCGTGTGTCTCAGGTGTCCTGGTGGGTAACAAGTCAGACCTGTCTGCTAGAAGGGAGGTCCAGGCATCTGTAGCCCAGGAGTGGGCCCAAAGCCAGGGGTTGGAGTACCACGAGACATCAGCTGTAAGTGTATATATACCAAATGGGTTGTATTGTATTTATGTATGAGCTAGAGAACAACATCACCCATCACTGCATGTTCATGTTTTGTCTCTTGCAGAAGGAGATGGAGAACTGTGATGCGCCGCTCCTCAGTTTGGCCCGGGCCTTCCACTCTCTCTACCAAGAGCGTCGCGAGACCATCCAGAACCTGAGTCCAGGCTAGACCCCCTCCCCAGTCATATACACACACACAATACACACACACACACAGAATATAATAAGTTTTATGGATAATACATGTGTGGAAAGCCTGTGTTCTTCTGTTCCATGAATAAAGTTGTTTTTCTATGATAATCAGCGGTTAGCTGTGTTGTCTCTTATCTGCTTGTTCCCTCCCTATGCACAGATAGTGGGGTTTACTTTCACAGTGATGCCCGGGTCATTACCAAAACCACAATAAGACTCCAGCTCTTTGTGGAGGAAAGAGCAGAGTCTGTACCTCCTCTCCTCTCCTCTGCATAGATGTCTGTTCCCGATTTTAGGCAAGACAAAAGGTTCAAGCTCGCCCTTATTTATTGCCTCCCACCCTCCTCTTTTTTGTTTTCTCATATGTCACTTCGTGGCCTCATCTTTCTCTTGTTTGCCTTCTTTCCTCATCTCTCTCCATCTCTTTCTCACTTGCTCTCTCCTTTTATCTCCCTTTCTCTTTCTCTCTGCCTTTATCAGTTGTTGTTTTGTTGCTTTTTTAAAAACCCCTCCTTCCTGCTTGCTGTCTCTTCTCTTTCCAGTTCTATCTCTTCCCTTCTCTCTGTCTAGCTTGTGTAAGTACATCGAGAGCAACGGAAAATCGGCGTCACATTCCTTGTATGTGTACACATACTTGGCCACTAAAGCTGATTCTGATTCTTTCTCTCTTGTTGTGTTAACTCCCCAGCTGCAGTCCTCTCACGTCATTTCAGGCATGTCCCCGGTGCGGCTCTAACAACCAGTAATCACCGTTCTAATTAGCGGTCTCCCATTCAAACCAGGTCAAAGCCGTGTCCTTGTTCTCTCCCTGCCTCTCAGACCAGCTGCCACCTTTCAAATGAGGGCGCGCTGGTTTCAAGCCAGACACAATGGCTTTTTTTCGCGTTTTGCGCTACATTGAAAGTGACTGCAGCATGTAATAATCACGAGACAGTCTGTCCTCTTTTGGGAAATGCAGTCACTGAATTTGATTTTTGATCTTTTTTTTTTCAGTTCTCTGTACCAGCAGTCTTTATTCACAAACATATAGGGTTACTAAATTAATAAAAGTTAGTAAAGGAACTTATTGGGCAACTTTTTTTCTGTAAAATGAAAACTGATTTGTAATGAGGTTCTTTACAGAATATGCATTAACAGCTTGTTGTTGCAGCACAATGTTTTCATACTCCTTGAGTGGGTGATCATAATTATAGCAATTAGGATCTGTCTCCTTCTCTTTCTTTCTGTCCTCATCGTTTTTGTGTCTGTAATGTGTGTGTGTGTGTGTGTGTGTGTGTGTGTGTGTGTGTGTGTGTGTGTGTGTGTGCGTGCGTGTGTGTGAGGGTGTCTGCATGTGTTCGGGTGTGTCTGGTTGTTTTTGCAGAGGCATATGGGTACAGAATCCAAATACAGTAATAGCAACACTGTCTGTAACATAATTTAGGGTGCTTTGTGCATCAGCATGTAGATTATACACCTGTTCCCTTTATTTGTGCCCACCAATGCATGTAATATGTGTGGCATTGCCAACTGCAGTAGTTTCCTGGAGCTCTGACTTAGAGGGGAGCCATTATTGTACACACACACACATAATGGTGTAACACAAGCTCTTGGCCATGTTGGAAAATCACTCTAAGCACTTCAACAGTATCCTAAAGTATCTGTCTTCTATTCATTTTAAATGGAGCCTCATGTCTTGGGAATATAATGTAATAACATCTCAGGATAGAGTGTGGGCTGTTGCTTATTGCTTTGGGAAAGAGACTTCTTCATTTCCACAGATATTGGAACGGCCGGTCAGCAAATGTTGAGGCAAGCCTGTTTTGGTGGCTTTATGTGCTTCCAGTGTGCTCAGTCATCTGTCCCTACTGAACGCAGTCATTCACTGTCAATAATTAGTATTCAAAACAGGTTTGCTCCCTTGGCGCAGCACAGCAGGAACAACTGCTGTTCACCTTTTAGCCACAAGAGAGGGCAAAAGTGGTCACCACCACTCCCATTCAAAGCTGAGAGGTCTGCAGTAGGTGATAGAGGTTAACTTTGTGATGTTTCTGACAGTGGGATGGTTAGGAACTGGTTTGGTGGTCCACTAAGTGTGTGTCAGAGTAAAATGCTTTTCATGCCAGGATCACTGATGCAGACCACAACCACAGCTTGGTTAAATCCATATTGGAGATAGATTTGTGTTACTTCTGATTATAACCGTGTACAACTAAAGATTATCTTGTGATATACAGTAATTAATGCAGGGTCTTTCTGCAGTACTCAGCAGACCACTAATGAATATTTTAAAACTGTTCATGCCTTACATATTAATGCTTACACTGTGCCATTAGGTGGGTGCTTTTATTTAAAGCACACCATAAGTGCTTGCATTTTATCATGCATGGCCCCAGTGGGCACAGAACTACAATATTGCTGCCATGCTCTATCAAGTGATATAAATAGGGAAGGACAAAAAGATTGCACGTTCTTTATATCAATACGAACATATGAATTAACATATTACAAAGTGCACTAGGCATGGGTTATATATTTGAAAACCTGACAAAAAAGTAATGGACACTGGTGAGAAAGCAATAGAGCTAGACCTAACCAACAATGGCAGGCTGCAGCCAAATTAATATTTTCATCATATCTACCACCACCAAACTCTACATACTTTTTACAAATTAGTACTAAGGAGTGCACTGTTTACTGACATCATGTTACGTACACTGACATCCTGTAAACTTTCACTTATGTCTTGCTTCTGCTTTTAAGAAAATAAATCAGTATTGCGTCTGTTAAAGTAGCTGTGTGATGGAAGGGGTTCTGTCATTCAGGAGTATATTTGCTCTGTCTTTGCTGCTGCTCTCTTACTGTGTTAACAATGTATATTTGTGCAGCCATACAGCAGATCGCCTGGTCATGCTTTGATCATTACCAAGGGATACCTGGGGTTGAAATGCTGTTGGAAGCTTGGCTTATATAAATATGTCATGCATGTATTTCAGCCTCATAAAAACAGGTCAGCTAGCGTTCTAGATTCATGTTATGAATGTTCTCATAAGGGCCCTTGCTCTTTTATTGGGAGTGCTGTGTGCAGGCTAGAAATCATGATAGGTCATGTGCATTAATATTGAGGATCAATCATGACTTTGCACCCAAGCATCTGTGAGCTAGGCCAACATCCGCAGACACCTACTGCACAGCCTTAACACGTAAATTACCATTTATGTGGTGTTGACAGGTCAGTTCTCGTGAGTGTAGACATTCACAGGCAATTATCAGGAATTAAAACAGGTTTGGTATATTGGCCTGAAAGCAGAGCCTGAGCTGCTCCATTGAAAATCTTCTTGTGTGCTACAAATGGCAAAAGTTGAGCGAACACCTCAAGTTCTAATTACTATGTTGGGATAAAACCTAATTTATTTACACTTTGATTACCTAGAAATGTCATGCAGCTGTATGTTAAATTTTTTCTTTTACATCATATAGTACACATAGCATTTTTGGTGATCAGCCAATTACAACTGCAATTGGCCCTAGCGTACCTGTCTGTGCATCTCTATCTGTGCAAGGTCTGAGTCTGCTTTGGGACATCAGGGTTTTTATTTCAGCTACATTTCACTGCAGTGCTCCTCACCCAAACAAACACAGAGTTTTGTATTCATGACACAGCCTGAGCACAGGGCAAAGAGTTCCAGCTCATATCTTACACCTACACCCGCTCTTTTTCTGTTTTCACACACTTTTCCTGCAGATCAGCTCTTTGTCTGACTGCTGGCTTTCTCTCCTATTTTGTCTGTTTCCGATCCTTAACACTTAAATAATGGCTTTCTGCATGCCTTTTCCCATGTTCCTTTGCAATTTATATCAGTCGTGCCCCATAGCGATAAGACCAAATTATACCATTATACCGTAATTGTAAATTATGCTAGCTCATATTAATATAGTAATTTGATTGAATTGACCTTAACCTTGGTCTCTCTCTCTCTTGCTCTGTGTGTAGGTGTGTGTGTGTCTAAGCATGGCTTGTTCCATAGCCCCTAACTGTCCGTGACCTAAAAAGCTTGCTAATTGCAGGTGAGGGAGGACACAGCAGCTGTTCCCTCAGATCTGCTCCTGTCTGAACTGCGGCGTGACAAAAATCAGCCACAATGCCTCCAAGCTCACCTGCGTAACAGCAAAAATGTTTTATTACATCATTACCTACCTGCCATTTCACAAATGTGATGTCCTTTCTTGCCAAAAAATGTCCAATAGCATCCCAAAAACCCAATTTGCATTCACATTTTAAAGGAAATTATGTAACCTGTAGGCACTGTGTTTAAATATTGTGATATTATTTTTGAAATAACTATGATATCTGTGCTCTCTTTCTGTTTTGTGCCATCAAGTAATCCAACAGATTTGCTGTGAAACCTCACCTGGTGGCACACAGTGTAAAAAGGATGATGGTGGAGGCCAGCAAAGGCTGCCAGTCTTGTTGGTTTATGGTACTAATATTAGCATCTCAAAATAATTAATATATTATAAACATTATATAGTGTAAAATGCAACAAACAACACCACCAAATACTGAATCAGTGGTTCCCAGCCATTTTTTATTGTAACCCCATAAAGGAATAGTTCAACATTTTGGGAAATACACTTAACTCACTTTCTGGCAGAGAGACAGATGAGAGGATCGATACCACTCTCATATCTGTTCATTTGCAGTTAGCCAGTTAGCTTAGCTTAGCAAAAAGACTGGAAGCGGCTAGCCTGGCTCTGTCCAAAGGTAATAAAATCTGCAGCTTACCGGCACCTCTAAATCTCCCTATTTAACATGTTATATCTCATTTGTTTAAACTGAAGTGCAAACATGACAATTTGCAATTTTACGGGGAGATATGTGTTGGACTATTTCTTGTCTCGGAGCAGTAACTTCCTGCAGTCTGCCCTGGTTGTCTGGCAACTTTTCCCAGCCATAAGAATTGTGGCATTTTACTTTTTACAGGTTCCTTATACTGTCTTTAATTAATAATATCATTTTCAAATGGAAGGTACAATTATTTTAGAAATGCTTTTAAATTGTACTTTTAGTTCTTCAATTTAATTACTTGTAAATGTCTTCTTATCATATTCCACCTCACAAGTCATGTTTCCTACTTTATCATTTTATTAGTTTCCATAGCAGCCCAAGCTCTGATTGGCCAGGGCAGGTGTTATGTGTTGGTGGGAGTCATGTGTGGGGGGTCAGGCCATAATGCATCATCTAAATGTAAATGTAATTAATCACTCTAGTGGCTTTCATTTTATTCATTGATTAAAATTCAGTACTGTTAAAGTTAAGAATTATTGCAGCACAGCCCAGATCCCAATATCAATTTGGAGTCGTACTGATGTTAATCTTAAAAGGAAAGTCAGTCTTGTTCTGCAAATGAGAAAGTCAACTGAATTTACCTCCCACTATATTCATGGTGCTAACAGACACTGTTGTGGAGGATTTATGTTCCATGCACTTTGGCGAGGTGACCGAGTTCAAACGCTGACATGAGAAAATCATTATGTACCTCCACACCAGAGGGGGGCAGTGTGGCGCTGCTTGAATCGGGCTGTGCAACGGCTCCACTCCCCTTTCTCTCTCCTCCCTCCCTCCCTCCCTCCCTCCTCCTCCCTCCCTCGCTCGCCTCTCTTCAGTGATCACAGCAGCACTGCAGAGAGACATGCCAGCCACTTTGATCATCACACCAGGGGAGGAGAGAGAGAGAGAGAGAGAGAGAGAAGGAGAGATAGAAAAAGAGAGGGAGAGAGCACATAGAGACATAGAGAGTATCATGCAGCAGGACATCCAGGCTGATGTTGAAGAATTTGACGTTTATTCTACAGCTGATGGAACGGCAGGTCGGCCAGCTGATGGAGAGCTAACAGGGAGATAGAGAGGGAATGAGTGAGCGAGCAAGGGAGTGAATGAGTGAATGAACGACAGAAATAGGGAGAGTGATCAGGCTGAGTAAGCGAACAGTGGTGTGAGTGAGTGAGGATGTGAAAGTGAGAGAGTGAATGAATGACAGTGAATCACAGAAAGTGATAGAGTGAACAAGGACATGACAGAGTGAATAAGTGGGTGAAAGAAAAGGGCAAAGTGTTCTATACAGTATACTTAACCCATGGATTAAAGGCAGTGTGTAACAGTATTATTATATATTAATAAACCCCACCAACATGTTGCGGTACACACCCTGTTTGCACCCTGAGGAAGCCTTGCCTGTGCTGCAATGTACTGCAGCACAGGCAGCCATTAACCCATTAACATCAAGCAATTTGAATGTTTTCTGAGAGAAAATGTTGTGCAGTATGAGACGGTGAAGTTGAGGCAGGTTGTGCTAAAGCAACTAAAGAGCCTACTCTTTATGATGTGTGCATGTAGTGTATGATGATGCTGTGTGCTATGGCAGCTACTCCACAGAAATGTGAAGGCGTTACAGTAAAGTTCAACCGAAATCACAAAAATGACCGTTTTGAAGTCAAAAATCTGAGATCAATCCGAAATGCGCCCTTAAGTGGGTGGGCCAGTGTATGTGTTTGAGTGACAGCTGACCCAGTTCTTGCTAAAATGCCTTAAATCTTAATGTAGGCTAAGACGCTGGTCCTTCTCTGGTCTAACTGGACTCAGTAATGTGTTTTTAGACCAAACACAACACAACAAAGACTCATTCTGTTCCCTACGGGGGGGTTCAATTTTTATTCGTCATCAGGACTTGATGCATCCAAGTTCAGAATCATTCAGTTTTGGCACCTTGAAAGACATTACGCTTTTTTTTTTAAATTCTCATTTACAACAACACAACGCAAAACCAAAGAACAAGAAAAATGAGACAAAGAAAGAGACTAAGGCTGTGTGAGAGTTCAAAGGAACCGAGAAAATAAAAGTAAATGAAAAGGCAAGATAAGATTTTCTTCTGTTAAAAAAAAGCCTTGATACGTTCTCCAAAGTTTGTTCTTTTTGTTTCAAGCGTAATGAAGTCCCACCCCAAATTACCCACTCAAAAAAAAAAAAAAAAAAAAGAAAAGAAAAATTGAAATAGACACAGTACTGTAACATTAATTTCTACTTTGTCACCCCACTGCCCTTACATGGTATCATTGTTCAATTGTTCAAAACATAGTTTCCTTAAAAGCAGATCGGATGATTTTGATTAGCATGCATGTAAATTCTTAATTTTTTGGAGTCACTTAGCTTCACCTCACTGGTAGCCATGTTCTCTCACGCACTACTTTGTGTCTTTGGCAGTAGTGACGTTTCATTGTCCACAGTCTTCTTCAAGTTTGCTGAGAGATCCTCCATTACCCAGAGTTCTCTCTTCACTCCGCCCCTTCGTGGAGCAAAAAAAGTGAGGTCAACTTTTCACCTCTAGTTGACCCTGAACAACGATGGCTGCCAGGGATTCGGCGGAAGGCCAAAATATTTTTTTTGTTGTTGTAAAAGAATGTGATGATGTGTCTAATACTAACCAATATCAGTTTATCAAGTAGGCTGAAGCCTTTGCCCGTCAAATGAGCCAGTCACGATGAATCCTCTTGGTTTAGTTTCCATGACGACTTGATTTAGTTTCACTTGTAGGTTACTTTGTTTTCTTTTTTTGTCCTTGTTGATATTTTTGCGCCAGGGAAGTCTAGTCATGATTTATTAACATATATATTCATATATTTATATATAATCAATACATATATTAACTTATGTGTTTTTTTTCTTTTTTTTTTCTTTTTTTGCGGCCTGAATTGCTCCCTGCTAAAATCCCACACCGCAATGGTTCACAGTATTAATGCGAATAAAGAATGAAATCAAGAAGTTACAGCAACTAAAGAAAGGAGTGGGGTTTAAGGGAGGTTAGGGTGTGTGTGTGTGTGTGTTGGGGGGCTTGTGGGATGGTAGTGCGAGGGCGGGATCATAGGCGGGGCCGAGGGGTCAACTACGCCCCCTTTTCATCAGACTGAGGAAGAGTAAAAAATATAAAGTTCACCTTTTAACGGGCAGTCTGGCCCAGCCCACCACTCCACGGTTCCACAGCCCCGAGACAGACAACCACCGGCCACCCCCCCTCCCGACTCCTCTTTCCCCATCCTCCCCCTCAAATCTTTACAAACATGTTCAAAACTTGTTAAACAATGGTAGATGGGAAAATCATGCATGTTTCTTTTTTTATGCATTTTTTCTCTGTTTCCTTTTTTTTAAACAGAAACTCAGTGATCATCTGAGGTGCTGTGGAGCGCTCAGAACTTCCCTTCTGTCGCTTACCCCTCACTCCATCATCCATTTAAGCCTCCTTCCATCTCCGTACACTGTGATCTGTCTTTTGCCGCCTCCCCCCAAATTCCCTCTGATTTTTTTAGTGTCTGAGGTCCCTCTATCAGTTTCATACAGGTGTGGTGCGTCGGTTGGCGGTGTTGCTGTGGCCGCCTGAGTCTTTCAGGTCCTTCTGGATACAGTTGTGGACCTGCAGGAAGTTGTGGTCCCTCTCCGTGGAGTTATAGGTGGCTGTCGGGGTGCCCGTTTGGCCCTTGGGCAGCGTGTACATGGACAGCTCGGTGGAGGGCAGCGCCCCGAAGGCCTTCAGGCCCACCGGTGATGCCTCGCGGGAGTGCGAGGGATCCGTGGAGCGGGACGAAGAACGTGAGCGGCGTCGATAGCGGTAGCGGTAGCTGGGGATGCGCGTGATGGCCGCACCTTGGAGGTAGTCGGCGGCTCGCGCCCCCACGCGCAGCTCCCGATGGCGGTCGATGAACATGTGCACGGCCAGCACGCCCACCATTTCGGCCATGATGAAGGACAGGGCGCCGAAGTAGAAGGACCAGCCGTAGGAGTAGCTGTTCTTCTTGGAGTCACTCTTGGAAGGGTCCCCAGCGTTGGCTGATATGTACACAATGATTCCTATGATGTTGCTCAGGCCTGGGACAGGGAAAGAGGGAGAGAGATTAGATCAAATCTAAAATACAGCCAAACTGTTACTCAAGTAGGCCCACACACTAAACAACCAAAGTCACCACAGTTATTATCTTTGTCAGCTGAAAGAAATATAACGTAAAAAACTTCTTCAGTACTCAACTTATTTATATTAAACCACAGTGCAGTAATCTGCTAAAAAGAGGTAAGGTGACTCTTAAGTGAGGAAACAGCTGGGTGTCTGCTTTACACTCTACGTCGGCACCTTCTGAATTAAAACAAATTAAAATTCATGTAAAACTAGCAAATCTATTTCTGTTCTATCTATTCTGTAACTAACTAACTATGCTTACAAAAGCAGAAACCAAAGATAAAGAGTCGACTCTTCACCTTTGGCTGCTAGAGTCATTGAAGGCATCATTAATAACGATAATAAAAAAGTACAAGACAGGTCGCTTATACTATAAAGAACTATAAAGTTGTAGTTAGGATTATTAAAATCTTTTCTAAAATTAAGTTCCACTTTTCTTGCATCTAGTGAAGCGACTTCTATTGAAAACAGGTAATATGTTCTCTAACTTATTTTTGACATAAAAGTATGTAAAAGTATAATTGATCACTAATGAAATAGTTGCAGCCCCCACATCTCTGATGATCATAACGTAACTTTTTATTGTCAATTGGTGATTTTATGAAGAAATGTTCCTGACTTGCTTCTTGTTTCTATTGCATCTATCTCTCTCTTTATTTCTGTTTTTTCCATAGCTATCTGTCCCCTACAGCCTGACATTATTTCTTATGTAGTATTATATTTTAATATCTTTCTCTGTATCTCTGTAGTTCTCCCTCTCCAGCCTCTCCTACCTCCGACGATGTTCAGATTCACAACCAATCTCTCTCATCTGTCTCACCTTTTCTCTCCACCTCTCTTTCTTATTCTCCCTCCCTCTATTTTGATCATATGTTGTTCCTGTCATACATCATCACTCTGGCTGTGTGTCGCCAGAAATAGACACATGAACAGACAGGCAGACAGACAAAAAGACAAATATGCAGATAAACTGTGAAAACAATACTGTATAAAGAGACAGAGAAGCAGACTGAGGTGTGAGGACTGTGAGGGCCTGATTGAGATGGATCAGAGCAGAAGAGTATCAGGGACACCTTATTTTTAGAGTGTAATCCCAGTGGCCTCCTCTTAGCCTAGCAACAGGGTGAGAGAGACAGACACAGTGAGAAAGAGAGTGAGAGAGAAACTGCATCTCTCACTTCTGACTTGGAGGGGAACTAGTTATCTAGCGCAGCACAGTAGGCCATGGCCTAGAACCAGAGTACAAACACACACATGCATGCACACACAGAAACACAAAAAATACTCTGTGTCTCTGTACTCTCCCTGGTTTTGTCCTGAGGCGACTGTTGAATGCTATGCACACGTCAAACGCGACGCAACACATCACCTGGTGGTCAGCGGGCGCCACCGTGGCTTCGGCTGCCTCCAAGAACGGGACATTTTCATTTTCAGCTGCTCCACGACTTTTGCGTCTCTGTCAAATGTTTCAGAGACTGTGCTGTCACCAGTGTTTTCCTCACCTCTTTATTTGTTTCTCCCCTCAGCTCTGCCTCCTCATCCTCAATGTGTCTTTTCATTTTCTGTCATACAACATAGTCTAGATTTTTCTTTCATAAAGAATCAGAGGGGTCACTCATTTGCTGGAATTGTGAAGCATTAAGTCTCCAGCCAGTCAAATGGAAAAAATGTTTGTTTATCCTTAACGGCAGCTTTATTCATTCTTGTATTCATACACATTAAAGCTGCTCTAATTCATATTTTTATTTTAACAATGGATCAAATGCCTATGTGTGATGGGAAAGGTGTTGCTGGTAATGACAAACCGACATATAATTATCACACAAATCTGTCACAGTGTTTTAGAGCCTTTCAGCTCATTGTTTTGGTTTTATGGCCCGCAACTTTACTGTTTTGGTCCACTCTCACCACTCTCATAATGTCATTTTGGCCACAGTACACTGCCTGCCCAGCACCAATCAACAGACAGACAAGGTTAGCGACTAGCTTGTGAACAAAGTGGAGCATTCAGCTAAAGAGCCAGATATTTCCCTCAGGAGTCAGTGGAAACAAAACAGCTAAAAGCAGTGTAAACATTGGACTTAAATCCATCAGGTGGCCAGAAACATGACACCAAATAAACGCTTATATTGCTCCGTGACTGTGCAGTGTGTAAATAAGCCACAGTTTGCTAACACGTTAGCCTTCCTTCTCCTTCCCGTTTTTACCTGCGGAGACAAAGAGGATGCCGGCGCTGAGGATGATGTTGTGGCGTGACTTGTAGAACTCGCTGGCGGCGATGCACAGCCCCCCCATGAAGAGCAGGATCACACTCAGGATGGGGAAGATACTGGAGGCTCGTACAGCGCCTGGACACACACACATCAAGGCAAAAATAACTGTCATGGTCATTGACACATGTTAAACATATTACTATTATTATTATTACAAATAGTAGGACAGCTGAATAGTACATAGGACATAATGATAGATGACATGGATGAAATACCTTTAAATTGTAAACTTTAAATTGTTAGTAACAAATAGCTGAAGCTTCAATAGCAAAACATTTTCCAAAGTATACTGTACTGTCACTTTCTTTATCAGGTAGCCAGTGATTTCAGTTGGTGCCAGCACTGCATGAGAATCAACTTGCAAAGACTCTTTCAAGGTTGAATATATTCTGCATTATATTATACTGTACCTTGACTACTTCTTCTGTATTATTATATTTACATGCAAAAAACTTTTTCCACCTTTCTTTTTCCTGACTCTTCTATTCCTATCTGTATCAAAGATCTCTCCTTCATTGTGCGGTGTGTCCGTCTCCTTCTATCAGGCCCCTCTCCATCGCTCTATCTCTCCAACTCTCCGTCTGTCTCTGTCCTCTTTCCCTCCCCTATCAGTCTGTCCATCAGCTGTCTGTCTGTTTGCCCTCTGCGTGGCTGATTTGCTGATTGGCCTCGGGGTTGTCAGGGTGCCTGCCGTGGTCACGGAGCTCGATCTGGTTTCAGAGGCGAACAAAGTCACATTCCTGAACTTTTGGTTTTCATGCCGATACGAGTTTCCTGCATAATTCTGCTTCCCTTGTTGAATATGTCATATTCTTCCTTTCTCCTGTCTTTATCTCTCTTTCTCATTATTTACAAGAACACAAATGGATAAGTAAGACAAAATAATGATTAAAGGTAAAGTTTTTCATTAATATCATCATATTAATCTCTATTGAGTGAACCACTAAAGCTTAGCGAGTTTGGAGACACTTTCCATGCTCTGCTATTGATGTTTATCAGGTTTGTCGGATCAGTTTGACTGTTGAAACATCTTTTACAAATGCAACATTAGGTGGTTGGTAATTTATGGAGTTGGTTGTAGAATCTAACCACTAGGTTAAAAGATGATTCCATTACATACAGCTTTGATATTATTTTGGTCATTTTGGCCATTATTCCTATCAATAATAATAACAGTGCACTCAGCAACATCACTAAAAAAAAGAGACTGTCCTCCCCAGAAATACGGCCATATATGTCGTCTGTGCAGCAGCTTATTACGACCCATATTTACGTCTGTATGTACAGCGACCTCTAGTGGCTGTAGTAATTATGACGGGAGCAAAGGCGGAAGTGAGGTGATGTAGTATAAAGAGCGAAAAAGTCCACTTAGAGAGGAGGTCAGGGTGGATGGATGGGTCAGACACACACAGGACTTTACGTTACATTACATATATAACTTACGTAACTAACGTACTTATTTTAACCCAAACCATGATCTTTTCCTAAACCTAACCAAACTGCGACTGTTTCACAACATTAACCATAACCATTTATTATTGTTACCATGACGATGAAGGTCCGGTACGCATATATATGTGTTGTTTTGGGAGTCATTGGCAAACGACCTATTGTGGCATTTATGTTGGATGACTTGTTGCTAAAAAAACAAGAGACACCTGTGACCGTCAGCCAGTCAGATTTTTACGTATTGGAGGGAAAAAAATGAACCTTCTGGTTAAACTTTGACCCACTGTATTTACAGTTTTCCAACATTACCAACATTTCGGGTGTGGTAAAGTGATTTATCTGTCTAAACTCTTGGCTTCTCTACAACCTGTCTGATCGTCTGACTGCTCGTGTTTCCTGCTCTGTCAAACTTTGTTGTAGCGATGTGTTCCCCCAGAGTGCAATGCTATCCTAACTAATAGAAATGATGGCAAAATAAACCTTAAATTTTATTAAACCAGAGTTAGCTGTTACTACCTTGCTCAAGGGCACCTATAAATGGCTGTTGAAGGAAAAGAAAGAGCATGTCCTTGATCCTGTTTCTAATGACGATGATAACTCTCCATATTTTTTCATTTTTTTACCTTCTTTTATTCTTACTTTCTTCTTTCCATCTCTCTCTCTCCCTCTCTCTCTGTATTGTGATGTTTCCATTCACTGAAGCAGATCAAATATTAAGGTGACCTCAGAGTTGGCACTGCACCAAGCTTCCCCTCCTCCTCCTCCTCCTCCTCCATCGTATTTGTTTTAACCCCATCTCCTCTTCTTCATTGACATGTGCTGTCAGGGCAAATTGTCTTCAAGGTGGAAAGCCCCTTATAGCAGCCACATACTGTATGCACACACGGACACACATATCTTTTTTTTTTTTCCCAGAGTAAGCGGAAATGCTTCCTGTCACACACACGTACACACACACACACACACACACACACACACACACACACACACACACACCTGTACTACACTTGATTTATCACTCACTAGAGGTGAACACACTGCTGCCTGAGATTCTCACACAGGGCATACTCTATCCTGGACAGCACATAATATATGGCAGCAAGGTTGTATTTTGTAATCAAATTTTTATCGACCACTTCCTATAAGCCCCACTCGCCTTAGTTACTGTTGTTACACCTGTCGAGCTTTGCATTTCGCCACACAACATACGCAGCTTACAATGACAACAGTGGCATTGTGGCCACTCGAAGTTCATAGTAATTTCTGAAACAACGTGTCCTTGATTTCAGAGAGAAGTAAGACAAAAACAGGCTTCTCATTTTTACCCAGCAACTGATTTTGTCGGTGGAATTGACATCTGTCGCTGGCAGATTTTATCAGCTGTAACTAGTTAGCTAATTACTATAACATTAGCTGCGCGGGTTGGTTCAAAACTCCATCTTCTGCAGCAGATTTGTGCCAGTTGACTCATTTGACAACCCTGCAGAAGGGTCTTAAAAAATGCATCTGATGGCTGCAAACATGATATCATGCTAACTCAGTGATGTGCAATGATGAAGACTGAGGTTGAAGCTTGAAAAGCCAAGGAGGTTGATAGAGAATTTAAGAGAAATCAGGACTTTCGGGTCCTGTTCAGGTGGTGAGAAAACCTAATTTTCAAAAACTAATTTAAGTAAAAAAAAGTAACAATTCAGTGTCATTGCTATTTCTGTTTTTAGCAGCCTTTAACAAGCACCATTTCCTGTAAGAACCAGTTAAATGTAACCTGTTTGACAAAACAAAGCAAGTTGTCGCGGCTAGTTGAGTCATGGCTGTAAAAACAACACGCTGTGGACTTAGACAGCAGAGATTACAGCTAACAAGGTGGAGAAATGACATTGGCAGAGAGCACTGGTGTGTATCATGATATGGAAGAAGCCAAGCTACGATGACTTAAGTACACACGCTTCTAAATTTATACGCTAACTGTATTTTTTTTGTATGCTCATTAATTAATCATTGTTAAGGTCGCAAAGGTTTTAACTTCTAATCTCAAGTGTTGGATTAGATAGTAATTTATCTTAGAGGATGAGTAGACCCCAGGAACACGTTTCACTTTTATAAAATGATGGATGAAAGAAATGCATTAAGTTATAGAGGCTAGCGGAACAGTGACTGTAAGACTTCGGCTTTAGCTAAAGTGCGATACAAATACAGGGCAATACAAAAAAGGCAACTGCGGTGGGGAGCTAAAATTGAAAAAATACAGGGGGATAGAGGGATAAAAGTGGAAAAGAAAAGAATAGGAAAGAAAAAGTAAAGAAAGCAGAAGAGGAAAAAGAATATGATACAAGAGGAGACGCGAGAAGAAGACTGCAGGCCTTCACTTCTCTGTGAAGCTGCTTCGCCTCGAGCAATCTCTTTCTCTCTCTCCATCTCTCTCTCTTTCTCTCGCTCCGTTCCTCTCTGCTCTAGCGCTTTAAGCAGAAGGCAGGGAGTTTAAAAGGAAGAATTTTTAACCAAATGCGCTGGCCTCCAGGCGCACCCTGCCACCAAGCACATCACAGCAGAGAGACGGAGAGAGAGGTGAGTTCAGCAGCAGCAGTGCGAGGAGACGTCTACAGTATGTCTTCGGTGTCTTTGTCGAGGATGCTCGAGGCTGCTATGGGGATTGAACCTCTGACTTCCTGGTTGTGGGATTATCTCTGTAGACTTCAGGCCATCCTGCCTCATACAACACAACCTTAGCAAGCCAAACATTTCACAAAGCATCTGCTGTCCAAGACATTGTTACAGCAAAAAAATCAGTTCCTTGGCTATTTATTTTTGTCTTTGCCTCTTCTGAAACTTTGCTCCTGCTCGCTGTCGTATATACGTACAGTATGACTGAATCTCTAATTAAACCAAGCAAAGCTATAGTTCTGTATAAAAGCAAAAAACCCTGATTGACTGCGGGTTATCATCTATACAAAGCTTTAACACTTTCAATGCCTCTTGTTAAATATTAGACATAGCTAACAAATGATGAGCCGCTTTGCAGAGGAGAGTCCAGAGCTGTTTTCTACACCGTGTTGTCGGAACAGATCCAATTGATTCACGTCAAATGATGCTATATGCTTTGATGGCCAGTATG
The DNA here is from genome assembly GCA_008360985.2 of Macquaria ambigua. Taxonomy (NCBI): domain Eukaryota; kingdom Metazoa; phylum Chordata; class Actinopteri; order Centrarchiformes; family Percichthyidae; genus Macquaria; species Macquaria ambigua. Next base: position 733,875 of record VMKM01000056.1, on the reverse strand, counting down.
TGATGCACTTTAGAGTTCATTGTATTACAATTCTTTTGAGAAGGGTGAAGATTTATTAACTGGTGGATGTCACTGCCACTATATGGGCCAAATCCATTAGCAGGGTGTGCTTTCTCATGCAGTGACAGTGGTCACTGCTAAAAAACACTGCAGTATAATACCTATGATGTCGGGACTCTTCCCCAAAACTATACATCCCAGGTCAGCACAATTCTAGTTCACACCACTGTAGTTTCAAAAATGCAATTAAAGATATCATTGCTCAGTTGTGTTACAGGGCAGTCATGAAATTTGAAAGTAACAAGCGAGCATTACTAGCAAAGGGATCAACAGTTGATTATCTGCATCCATCATTCCATCCATTATGTTTACCCATTTATCCTGTACAGGGTTGCAGGGGGATCGAGCTTACATCAGCTCTTACTGGGAAGGAGCAACCTGTACGTCTGCTAATTATCTGCATGTAAGTGATTTGTAATATTGTTGCAATGTTTCCCTGTCGGACCATGCAGTGGTGGAGGATTATTATTTTACTCATGCTATTTTAAATTAGAAGCGAGTTAGGAAGGCTTTACATAATTCCTGTACATACTGAAACAATTAGATGATAATGACAGTGTAGCTAGTGATATTCCAATGACAAAGGCCTACAGTTGATCGTAAATATAACTAATCATCAGCTGTGTGACTTTGATCACACAAATCATAACCTGTATATACACACAGGTGTTAAGAAGCTGATGCTAGGCTAGTTTTTTTTCCTGTTAATTTAGATTTTTTTTCCAGTTGAATCTCTGTGCAAATTAACAAAGTCAAGCAACGCTGTGTGTGACATCCTGTCATCTTTGTACCATGTGAGTCAATATGTACTGTGCACTATGGTTCTGATACACACACACACAGACCAAAACTGTCTCTTTTCTTCCTCCTTCTCTCAAACCTCTTCTTTTTCGTTCTCTCTGTTACACTGTTTCACCCTCCCTTCATTTCTCCCACTGCTTGGTTGGTTCTGCTGCAGTGGTGTGTGTTTATGTGTGTGTGTGTGTGTGTGTCTCTCTCTCTGGCTGACTTATGGTTTCATTAGCTGCGGCAGAGGAGAGCCTTGTAATTGTGGCTGAATTATAGAGGCGGGGGTGGACACCACCATGGGAGCTCCCTGGGTTCACAGACACACACATACCTATACACACACACACTTTAATGTATACACACAAACTACAGTACAGTGCAGCAACCCCCCCATTACTACACACACACACACACACACACACACACACACACACACACACACATCAGCTCAACAAGCTACAAAGTGAACACACTCATCGATCAGCCTCCCACACACTCACTCGCTCACTCTCCCGCTCCAAAGTGGGGTGTTTCCCATACACACTGTACACTACCCACGCAGGAACGATCTGCTCACTCTCTCTCCCTCTCACACACACACACACACACTCATCCAACTTCTAACTCACACTCACACACACATTTCGCCCACGTGGGAGAGCCCAGCAGCAAAGAACATGTGGTAGTGGGAACTTGGCAAAACAGCTACTGGGGAATAACTTACTGTGTGTGTGTGTGTGTGTGTGTGTCCATGTAAAGCTGACAGACATGTTCACCAGTAGAATCACTTTTAGAAAATGAACAGATCTTATTTAGAGGGAAGAAGAAAAATATAAGCTCGAACACACACCACTGGGCGTGTGTGTGTGTGTGTGTGTGTGTGTGTGTGTGTGTGTGTGTGTGTTTCTGTATGAATGTTGTACACACATGAGGGTTACTTGCACAGCCTGCCAGTCATTTTCATGCCGTATTACTCATGTAAATCGTGATATGCCTCCATGTCACAACTCGGCTCCCAGAAATAGCTGCGGTGACATCAGCGAGTCGGGTGACGTCATCATTGGGTGACGTCACGTGTCTCTCAGCGTCCCGATCCGGAGTATTAGCATTATGTACGAGGATCCAGCGGTCTAATTATAGCAACAGCAAGACTGCGCACCGCTTCCACTTCAGAGTGTTCAGAGAAAATCAGGACTGTGTGTGTGTGTGTGTGTGTGTGTGTGTGTGCATTCTTGTATTTCTATCTTTGTGAGGACCAAGTTTTAAACCTTACAAGTGAGGACACTTTTGTGAAGTGAGGACATTTTGGCCAGTCCTCACTTAGGTTTAGGTTTAAGGTCACTGGTGTAAAGTAACTATATATATTTACTCAAATTCTGTACTTAAGTCATTTTGTTTTAACTTTGGGGCACTTGTACTTAAATATTTAAAACCATTCCATTTCAGAGGAAAATATTGTAGTTTTTACTTCATGACATTCATGCAACACCTATAGTCTTTAGTTTATAGATAAAATCTTACCTACAAAACATTTGAACAGTTTATAAAATACAATGAATTGTTAAATTACTCCGCAGTAATTAGCTACACCTTGTCCAGCTTCTGTACAACATTAAAGCAACAATAGGCCTAATAATAATTCAATAATGTCATAATATAACAATCTGAAAGGGGACATTTCGTATAATGAGTACTTTACAGTACATTTTGCTGACAAACACTTTTTCTTTACATTCTGGTATTTACTTAATAATTTCCTGTGGAGTTATTTTGAAAAGGAAAATTCACAGTTTCTCACCAAAACACACTGTGTGCATCCTTGACGCCTAACAAACATGTTGCATTTAGTTCCTTCCTCTTGAAACATTTGCAAAGCTGATTTGTCTAATATTTTACACATAAAGGGATAAATTATTTCAGTGAGGGTCCTCACAAATATAGAAGTACAAACGTTTGTGTGTGTGTGTGCACGTGCGTGTGTGTATGACTGTGCCTTGTTCAAGCCAGTTAGGGCCAGAGCTGAGCTGTTAGCCGTATCTAATCCCATTCAACGGCTCCATGCATGATACGACTCACACACACACACACACACACACTTACACCTACAAAAACACACATTCACACACTGTGTGTTATATACTTCACACCCTTGCCATCTAACCCTGCATACACACAGCCGCTTTGCTATCCTAAATGTATTCTGTTACACGCACACACATACCCGTAGTGATAACCAAGTATTGTACACTTCACATAATTTAAATTAAACCCCAAATACACATAGTTCTTTTTTTCATCAAGTCTGAAAACACGCTTTAATGTGTCCACAAACAGTCTCACACGGATAACCTTGACACTTCTTCTCAGTCGTGACCCAGAAACACACTATTTCATCTCATTTCTGCAGAATTGTGCTGTGGAAGTGTGGAAACATGAAAATAATGCTATCAATTATCATCTGAATTCCTTTCTACAGTGGATGTGTAGTGAATTCATCCTGGTGACACCAAATGTCACCTAACTCTATGAAAAAAAAAAATGCCAGCTCAGGTTTCAAGGACAACAGGAGTTCATGTGCAATAATAGCAGACAGTGCAAGAGATATGTTGGACATTAGACTATACATCAAAACCTGGCTTATGTAGGACATCACAGAGTCTCAGCAGGCTGAGGTGAATGCTATGTCCTCGTGTCATCTTTGTTTTGAGGGGAGCTTGTGAGTTAAGCTGCATGCCATCCCGCTGAAATGAATGGTGTCGATGAAATGAACGAGGAAACCCGTGTTTGGTGCAGTGCCATTGTCGGTGTGAAAGAGTCAATGTTGGCTTTATAAAATATTTAAACAAGAGGTTGATATTTCTCTTGGACCTGTAGAAACCCTACCCGAACCCCACATGCATAAATACATTTTCAAAAAAGAGAAACCTGATCCGAAGGAGACCTGGGGAAAATTAGACCAATACGTGGTTGACTCAAAAACTACCTAATAGAGAGAAAACACAAACAGCAGCAGCATGATACGCTGTCAATTAATAAGCAGCCACGGTCAAAAACAGTAGCAAATTTATACTAATGCCCTAAAAACGAATGTAATTTCATAAAAACTAAATCCAAAAATAACTTGTTTACATGCTTCAAAGACTAATTTATAGAAATAAATAAGTCCTATTATCACCTACTGCACAGACAATGAAACATTCTGGAGCCAAATGGCCGATATTTCTTTAACCAATTTAATATTTGTGAATCAAACCAAAAAGAAAAAGTCATTTAAAGGCATAAATAATTTAGATAGGCTACTGATTTTCCTAAGATGTTTTCTCCCACAGTGATTTTGAGGTAGCATGTGATCAGAGTTGACGCTCAGATCCATTCGGATTCCCTTGGATATTAGATATGTTGACACATATGGAATAGTCATTAATTCTAAATTAATCAATCAGATTTCAGAGGATCCTGCTCTCTGGTTCAGATGGGTACACCAGTATGGTAAACTGTAAGCCCTGTCCTCTATATTATGCTGTAGTGAAGGATTGGGTGGTGGCTCTGTCCTCTCTCTCCGTGGCTGCGGCTGATAGTACTGCTGCAGGAGGAAGGCTGACTGCTCGCCCTTACATAACCACATGTACAAATTCACCCAGAGAGAGGAGGGTGGGGGTGGAGGGGGTGAGACGGCTCAGAGAGCGAGACACTGAGGGAGAGATCGAAGAGACTCTTGGGGAAAGAGAGAGAGACAGAGAATAGAAGAGTGAGAGAGTGTAAAGAATCCAAAATGAAAGGCAACTTTCATCCTCCATGTAACGACTGTTTTAGATGGTACAAGTGGTCTAAATGGTGGCAGACTGCTCTGTCTATCGCTTCCAGAAATGGGTTTGAGTCATCTGAGAAAGTGGATTTTTCCACTAAAATTGAAAAGCTGCTGCACTTATTTACACTCTCAGATCAGTTTGATTCTGGAGCAGTTAAAAGGGTAAATCCACACTAATAACACGGCCAGAAATCACTGCTGCACTGCAATGTTTTGTGGACACATCCCAGTCATTGATGTTGTAGCAGGAGGTCGTCCATCGTTGCTTGTTTTCTTTTCCTGTGTAGTGTGTCTTAGTTGAAGACAACTGATGCAGCATCTAGAATGCATTATGAATTCTCGACAAAAAGATGTCTGAATATTTCTGCCTTCTTTTGCCTATTTGAGCAACTTCTGCAACGTGTTCTGTGACGTTGGTCCATAGGAGCACTGAGTACTCTTCAGTGCAATAACATAGCAAAGCAAAAGAGATATGAAGTCACATTTCATGACAGTGCACATATAACCATTTGACCATTGGGTCAGGAGCATTATATCAAGTTAAAGGTGCCCTGTGGAGTTTTCTTACAAAATACACAAATTCAGTCATATGGTTTGTTTTAGAAGGCACTGATAGACAACCTGTTTTGTAGATTAGGTATGAGGACTTGAGACTGTCCTCCCCAAAAATATGACCGTGCAGTCTGTGCAGCAGTTTATTACGACCCATTTACGTGTATTGTTAGGAGGCAACCTATAAAGTCCGTGTAGGGAGGAGGTTGGGGTGGATGGATGGATGGATGGATGGATTGGTCAAACAACACAGGACTTTCACCCAGGGGACCACTGTTCGTGTCCTGTGTGAAACCAAAAGTCATCGTTGACTTATTTTAGTTACGTAACTAACGTACTTATTTTAACCCAAACCATTACCTTTTTCTAAACCTAACCGAACTGTGACCGTTTCGCAACGTTAACCATGTGTTGTTGTTGTTACCATGACGATGAAGGTCCGCTTACATATGTCGTTTTGGGAGTCATTGGAAAACAACCTATTCGTTTATGTTGGAGGACTTGTCGGAGTGCTTATGTCAAACAGCTGTCAAAGGCAAAACACCTGCCATAACATCACTGATTTAGGCCTTCTCTCCTGTATAGTTCAATGTGGATTTAATAAAACTGTTTGAGGTGAAACACCCATCACTGCATTGAGGATACCGGGAGCCTACTAGTCAACAAAATCTGAGTGCTACTGTTTCACTGAGCCTCTTTGGCAGTCTTTTTCATATCATTATCCCAGGCTCTGACCATAAAAACAATATGACTGAAATTCAAGGTGGGTTAGGGAAGAGCAGTGGTCTCCCCTCTCTCAGCTACTGTACAACAAGGCACTCAACCAGGCTGGTAGAGCCGCTCAGTGGCCACTCGCAAGAGACTGTGGTTGTATTGGGAAGCTTCCAGGTGGGAATGTGTATGAGTGACACACAAATGTTGCATCACTTCCATCTGTCAGAATGTATCATCATCCACACTTTACATTGTCATTTTAGTAATTCAGCTGACACTGTTGTTCAGAGGGACTTACAGTGAGTGCAACAGTAGAATGAGCTTTGATTACCATATAACTGAAGATTACAGGAAACCAAAAGCAAAGCGTGCAAGAGTCAGTGTGTTAGTGCGTTTACAATAATGATGTAATACTGCAATCTATAAAAGTGGTGCTCATGCAAACAGAATAAGAACAGAAGGACAAGTGGTGCAAATGGTCACTCACATACAATTACGGACCTGACACAACAATTAGACGTCAAATACACGCTGTAAGTAGCTATCTACCAACCTCACTACAAACAGTCTTTACTGGCTAAATAGCTAACTAGCAAGCTGATCAAACATCATAACTTTGTGCATGTGCAAAACAGGAGCAACTGGTTTTGACATGCATTTAAGACATTTAAAGAATACGGCTGCCAACAAGTACTTTCTGTGTAAAAATCTGTGTGCCGAGATCTGGCAAATCAAATGTTTCTGATTTTCTTTTATTTTTATTCATACTGTTCATTCTTTATTGAATTTGCATGCATATCTGTCACCATCAGGTCGTAGCTTGAGAAAAAGAATCAATTATTAAGAGAGACTGACAGCTGACAACCAGCTGCTGCCCTAATCCACCTATTCATGACACTAAAACTTGTAGTAACAAAAGGCGGGGACACACATTACTACTTTTGAGCCAGTGATAAATATGATTTGGGCTGATAGGTCCAGGTTGGACCGGGTTGGTGTTGTCAGTGTGATATGTAAAGATCCTAATCTTAAGTCTTGTAGATCCAGTCACTGCCAGCGACTTTGACATTTGTGACTGACATCGGTGACCGATGACGTCACGTGTCGCCCGAGGGAGACATACTGGTGAATAAACAGCTCTACCTAACCTGAAGTCAGCTTTGTTTTACAACATTCACTCACCTCCAATTCCCTCTGTAGGCTACAGTCTGCATTGCTCATCATCCAGGGTCTCACCCAAACTCTGTGCTTTTATCCTAATATTTTGCCCTTTTTAGTGCAAATTACAAAGCATATAACCAGTGCAAGCTGCTGGTTGCTGTCCATGTTAGTTTTTCTACAAGAAAATGCAACAATTGGCATTCTTGCGGGATTTGCTCTCTCCCACCAGACCAGTCGTTCAGTGTGCTCAGTACTCAGTCATAAGGTTTATGCTCCATCCTGACTGTCAAAGACTAAACAAATCTGTGCTGCAAATTGGTGGAAACAATCTGTATGTGTGGTTTGTCCAGTCTTTGTAGGTTTTAGCTGGTCGTCAGGTTTGTCCCAAGCTTAAGTGTACCTCACACAGCTACATGTACAAACACACAAGTCCAGAGATATTTCCAGTGGTTGCCATGGCGACGCAAGGAAGGAATGCAGGATCAGTGGTGCATCTGGACAAAATACAGTAATTTAAAATGAATAGCAGCTTCTATCTTCCACTCCAAAACTGGCGACTGCTGTTTCAGTGGCCACAAGGGTGTAAAGGATATCAGAGCACCAACTGACTGATGTTGTATCTCTGTCAGGGATTATTTATCTGAATGGGTATGTTTTTGGCATGGGTGCCGCTTCCACCTTCACCCAACAAGTGGCTGTATAAATACTGTTCTCTACAGGGGGCCCACTTGGAAAGTCCTTAACGACCTTTAGGAGTCCTCATACCTCACCTAGAAATCCAACACAAATTCCAACACAAATTCATAAAACCTAGAACCAACGGACTACTGCAGGTCATTATTTATTGTAAATTGTTGAAAAAAACTGTCACACAGAAATCATTTAGAAGCTCTGCTGCATTCTTTTTCAAACCCCAAACTCGCTTAAAACTTTCAGAAACTTTGGAAAAAACATTTGAAGCGGATTCTTGACACCAACTTCGGTTCCCTCTCCTCTGTCCTGCTCCCCATCATCCCCTCGCTCCACCCCATGGCCTCCATCCACCAGCTGTCAGACAGGCGTGCAGGCCTCGGTGGAGATGGACAGACAGATGGATGGAAAGCAAGAGGGAGGAGGCAAGGGATGGATGGAAGGAAGGAGGAGAGGGAGAGGTGTGACCCACATAGCAGAGCCTGGAGTATTTATAGAAGAAAGTGTCCTAATTGGCAAGCCGCTGGGAGAGCAACAGCACTGCACTGGTACCCTACTCCTTGTCCTTCACCTCCTCAACCTTCCCTTCTCCTTTTCTTTTGCCTTCTCCTGCCACCTCGTCCTCCTGTCCTCTTTCACCTCCCAGAATTTATCTTCTCTAAGACTTCATCGCTCTTTCTGCTGCCCTTCCCTCCTTCTCTTCTTCCACACCAGTGACCTCCTCCTCATCCTTCGACTTCCACCTCTCACCCCTTCTTCTCTTTTGAGTCCCTCCACCTTTACACTGTTCTCCCTAGTTTCTCATCTTCAGTTTTTTGCCACTCTTTGCCTTCGCCCTCTCTCTTCCACCTCCAACTTTTCATCCCAGCCCTCCTGTCTTCTTTCCTCCATCTTCTTCTTGTCCTCATTGGCCAAGGCTGCTTTCCCCATGTCCCATCTTCTCTCTCTCTCTCACATTAACCTTAAACAGTTTACGTTTTCTGGTGGCAGAGTTGATGCTGACATATTCTTGTATCTCAGTGATACTTTACGAAATGCTGGAGCTTCAACAATTTTAACTCCAGTGATCCCACAGATTGAGCATATTTTCTCTTTAAAACTATTGTTGTAATTTCATATTAAATTATCGTTTAATTCTAAAATGAGTACGACGATAAGGCAGTGCTATTCGGGTTCTTGAGTTTCAAGAACAAATACAAGATCATAGTAAAGTAAAACAAACCAAAAATGAATGATCATAAAGACAAGAAATACTAAACGCATAAATGGATGAAAATGGAAATGGATGGATGGATGAATGGAAGGACTCACGTAGGAAGTACTCGGAAGCATCCGCCTCATAGTCAGCATCCTCAGGGAAGTGATCTATCTGCTTACACATGCCTTTAAAAGAACCTGTGTGAGAGAAAGAAAGACAGAAAGTGGGTGAGAAAGAGAAGAGAAGAGATATATATATATACAGTCAAAGGCAGTTAAATTAATTGATATGACAGAAGAAATTGAACAGTTTAAAGCTAAAATGACAAACCTAAATAATGTATATGTAAATGTGTGTTTGTGTGTGTGCTTTTCACAATTCTTTGCCCAGTTAAATGTTCATCAACGCATCACTTTCATTGCAGTAAACATTAATATAATGACAGGTGAAAGACAGAAAGAAGAGATGAAGAAGGACAGGGTGAAGGTAATCAGAGAAGGCAGTCAGAAAAAGGGAGAAAAGAAAAGGGGAGAAGAAGGTGAGATGCAACATTTGAGACAAAGGAAACAAGGAGAGGAAGAGGGATTTGTCGACAGCTTTGAAGGAAACACCTCACAGGACAGAAAGTGACGGACAGGAGAGGAAGATGAAGACAGGAGGAGTTTAATCTAAACGCCTCGACGGGGCAGGCGGGAGGGTGAGGAGGAGGCGGGAGGAGAGGGTGAGCAAAATGCAAATGAAAGAGAGGAAGAAAGGAGAGCTGATAGTGCCGCTCATTAAGAAGAATTGTGTGTGTGTGTGTGTGTGTGTGTGTGTGTGTGTGTGTGTGTGTGTGTTTAGCTCCAGTGGTAATTGTATGCCCTCCCAAACCACTGCAATTAAATGGGCCCTTGTTAATTGGCGATTGAAGGACGAAGACTAGCGCCCGGCTTTCAAATGGGCATCGGTTACACACACACACACACACACACACACACACACACACACACTTGCGCAACATGTCTCACACTTACAGGCACATACAAACAAAAAGGCACACACACACACACACACACACTCATACTGTAGCATCAGTCCCATTGTCAAGAGCCTTGCTGGCTGTCTTTCTCACTCATCACAGCGAGAGCACTTACGGCTAAGTTTTCAGATATTTTGCATTTTCATCATGACCACGGAGAAAAAGAACAATCCTACACCAAAGCTCGACACATAAAAGAGGAAAAAAACTGATGACAGAACCCTACCACAAGCCTGTTTCATATTTACATATCTTTAATACACCTCGGCAAACTCAGGCGAACAAAGTGTTTTTCATCAGGTAGACTTTGATAGATACATTAAAGATATTTCACGAGGAAGCGGCTCGGAAACCTTTCAGCGCGCTGCGAAAATGCTTTCATCATTTTATAATTTCGGAGCGAACTGTGGAGAGCTGTGTGTCGAAATTCTATTCCTGAGAGGACAGTGATGAGCAACAGCATTGCGTGTATCAAGAGGAAATCGCCTCACATTCCCGTGGCCTCTTGTCTCACTTACTTACTATGACTATTTGTTGTGCAAATGTGAGGGACATTGTTGGAGGGCCCATTGAGAGAGTGGGCCCTCCAACAATGTGTTGGCAGCAAACGAGCCCTTGCAAGTCATATATACACCTATGATCAAAGAAGAACTCACTTTAAATTAAAAAACGGTGCTATATATACCCTCGAAAAGGCAAACCCATTTCCATCAAGGTCAGTAGCAATCTATAACAAAATGATATGCTTATTCTACATAAACTATACAAACTATAAATAATCTATAAAACAATTAAATGAATTATTTCTTATTGTCTTTGGTATTTTTTGTCATAAACAGATATGCAATGATGATTACTGGGTAAGCCTATTCGATCATGTGACGAGACGATATATATATGGTAGCTAGTTTAGGCACAAAATTTTTCAAGACTGACGTGTGTGTGTGTGTGTGTGTGTGTGTGTGTGTGTGTGTGCTTCATAACTAGTAATGAGCATGCACTAGGTCCTGTCATAATAGCGTGCACTGGGGCCCATTGTAACTACCTTATGCCACTGATATTCCCAGTTGTTCCAGTCAGCTCCTAACTGCATACATGACATGACTGTTAACCCTTACAATACAGTTAATATCATGGCAATGACATGTGTGTTATTAACCGGCCATAGAATACTGAGGAGGGGGAAATTGCACGAGCACAACTTTAGCCTGAGTGAACGTCCCGTTCATAGAGTGAGGAGGCTTGTCTTGTTAAAGCGCCTTTAGACTTTGCGACAACTTTAGGCGTTTTCGGACTGAAGGAACTTTATTATATATTTATTTATATATTTTTTTGGGCAGTCAGTATGTGTCAGTCAGTAGGTTTTACTCAGTCTTCAGGTCTGTAAAGCAGGTTAAATGGTAACTGCTGAACAGAAATGTTTTGGGGTAGAAACAAGAGCACTAGACAACCTGCTAGGCTCAACCTACCCGCTCAGACTATTAATCTTTACCATTCCTGTATGAATCTGTTCACATGATTTCTGTTATTTTCTCAACCATCTAATGTAGCTACAGTATTATAAAACATTCAAAATGGTGTCTGTAGTGGTTGCTAGGAGATGAGCAGAGTAGAAGATAGAGTAAAAACACTGTTGTACCCATCACTCCCTCAACTTTAATAATAATACCTCTTCGTGTCAGTGTTTGGTTTTCAGTTTTAATTTCACTGGCGTCGCCACATGAAGATGTCAAACACATCAATTCAGCACACTCACTGCCGGGCAGAATCTCCATCATCTTCACTCACATCTTCCTCAGTCACTGCTCTATCTTCTGTCTCCCTCACTCCCTCCAACAAATGCCCACCCACGCTGCAGCACAAGCACATGTAATGTGGAATTGCATTTTCCCATCCTTCTCTCTCCTATCTCTCTCTCACACAACCTCTGTCTCTCTATCTGTCTCTCACATGCGTACATGTGCGTGTACCCCGAGGACCAGATTCCCATTTGAACTGAGCTAGCAGCTCAAGAACACACTTTATTGTCTCGACAGGGATGAAACCTGTGCAGCCTGAACTGAACATTATGTCATCATCTGAGACTCACTGATGATGTTGACTTTAACAGACGCATCAGAAACCAAGTCTCAAAAAGCCTCAGTCATGAGCATTTCACATACACTTCTAGTTATCCGAGCACTGCACACTTACGTTGCTCTGATTTGTCACGTTTCCCTAATAACAAATAGTCTTACTACTCTCTCTTGTCATCAGATGAGTCAATCTGTTTTCTGATTTTGTGAATATGAGACCAGTTTTGCGAGGTATGAGATTTACTCATAATCATCATTTACTCGTCTATTTGTTAGCATACAACAAATATGTGCATTTACCACATACCACCACGCCATTATATTTTATTAAATAAAGATCTATATTATATAAAATATTATCATTATATAACATAGATTTATGATATTTATCATGTTTTGTATGTGACGACTCCTGTATTTTATAAGTAACTACACTGATCAAAGACATCAACAAAGTTTAACACTGATGTGTGTTGGGGTTGACAGCGTTTTTTAAAAGCTGCATTCCATCTGTTCACGCCACATTTTCAAATTCAACCATCCTGAGGGGCGTTTTTTTTTAAAAACTCACTTTGGGTTTGAAGGACTTAATGTGGGTGGAAGGCTAAAACAGAGCTAAAGAGATGGATTGTCACAGAAGACGTTTTGACATGTCACAATAGCGAAAGCACAGGTGTAAATCATCAGATTAATGGTGGTTGAATTCCATTTAGCTTCTTCAGTTTCAGGGTGCTGGTATTGTTCATGCTGGTTCACACTGTCATGGCTTACTGGGACATTTGAATACAACAGAGCCATGGCTAATGTTATTAATAACACCTGTGCTGTGACACGTCAGAATGTCTTCTGTGAAAAAGGCCTGTTTATCTAACCTTTAAAGGCCCTGCACACACACACACACACATACACACACACACACACACACACACACACACACACACAGGTGTTGTCAGTTATTCAGGCTGGTTAGGCTTCTGCTCAGGTCGACGTCGGGCGGCTTTAAGATGGGGATTACACTAGGTCACTAAACTTCACACAAATCATAAAGGGATAAGTTATCCCACCCTAATGGGTGCAATTACATCGACATGACAAGGAGACACTGAAGGAGATGCCAATCAATCACAGTCTCACCATCTCAGTGCTGAGCTAAGAAGAGGTCTAATCTGGCAACAATAAGTGAAAACACCTGTGTGGGTGTACCTTGGATGTGTAAGAGCTTTAATTAAATCTACAAATTTAACTTTAATCACCAACTTGCTATATACTGTATGTACACACTGTTATGCAAATGTAAAATATAGCTATTAGCATAACCAACATTCCTTTAAAGAATAATTTGACAACAAACAATAATATTTTTAGAGGAATTAAGTACTTTTTTGAACCCAAAGTTTTTCCGCTTCAGTTGAGCTTTCTTTGTCTGTAGCCTTTACAGGGTTCGTACAGCATTTTAAGAGTAAAATTCAAGCAATTTTCAAGCACTTTCAAAGTACCTAAATCAAAAATCAATCATCAAAAATCTAAATTTTTACTATAAATGCCAGGAGACAACAAACAAATACGACGACGGGATTGTTTCATTTTAAATATTAAAAGATTTTTGGTTTCCATGAGTGATTGTGTCGATGATGAAACACCAGATTATGTTATAAATAAAGCATTTTTCAAGGTGTATATCCAATTGCAAGCATATTCCTAACCTTGAAAACATAATGGTTAAAATTAAGCATTTTCCAGACTTTCAAGACTTTGCACGAACCCTGCTTTAGGTTCAGGGTCAGTCGAGAAGTCATGACAGTAAGTTACCATTACCATTACCAAAACCTGATCCTTGTAAAAGCAAATGTAAATACAAGCCAATACATCCAGCATCTGGACAAAAAAATACACCAAAATTAATCTAAATTATGCCTAAAGAAGCAAAGGTTAGAGTAGAAAATAAAATAAAGCCTTCCTTGCTTACCCACTAATTAAATTTGAACAACAAATGAATGAGTAGACCCAAAACAGTCTTTAATTCACAACTGCTTCCATCTAATTATTGGTAGTTCTGTCATGGTTGATTTGGGGCTTAAATACAGCACAGGACACATATGAACAAGACAAATCTGTGCGGGCAACTATCATTCATTTATGCACTTCGTACACTGGAGTTGCACTCAACAGCTTCTCTGTATTGTGATTTGTTCAATAAAAGTCATGCCGCTGTGCTATCTCTGCTATTAAAATAACCTATTGCATGTTTTCTGATCTACAGCGACATCGACACAAACCAAACGTTTTGTGTCTGTTGCTGTATAAAATCCACATCTGAGGAAGTCCTCTGTCCTCCTCCTCCTCCTCCTCCTCTCTCCGCAGTCGTCATTATGAGGTGTCGCTCTTCCAAATTGCCCCAGTTAAATTATACATCCTGCTTAAACAAGGAACAGATACTATTATTCTGAGACCAACCTGCACCTCAGGGGTCAGGACAGCTCCGTCACCCACTTATCCTCACAGCAAGAGGGGGCCCCTGTGACTCTCCGCCGATGATTTATACCAATAATATGAGACACCGGTGACCCCCCTGCTGTCACAAGCCAATCAGGGGCCTGCTTGTCGACTGACCTCATGGCTGTTAAGTCTAAGTTAATGTAGTGTGATGAAACACTATCAGACATCCTTTTATGAAGTATTAACATCCTAACCCACTGCAGAAAGTGTGTGTGTGTGTGTGTGTGTGTGTGTGTGTGTGAGAATGAGAGATGTAATGTAAAGTGCAAACGCCCTCCTCTGAACCAGCTCTGTGTGTTATGCAAATACATGGCGTCTTTATTCTTTATGCTAATTACGGCTCAGTCTATCTGTATGCTAAAATGTTATTAAAGTATTCCCTCAGCTGCAAAGGTGGACGAACATCAGAGACCTCAAAAGGGGACGTGTTGCACGGCAAAGATGCCGATCAGCTCAGTTCAGTCGATTACAAGTGTGATGCACAGAAAATGCGTCCCCTTTCTTTTCTTGAGCTATTAATGTTAATTCATCCAGGAGAGGCTTTTCTCACGAGTGATGCCCTGCTTTCCCTCCTTTCATGCATTTGCAAACATTTCCTTGTGTTCTGTAGGTTCCCCATCTGTACTGAACATGGACATCAAGAACTTATCACTGTAGTCTAAACTGGATACAGTATAAAATCTGATACTAAGAGACTGTAAAAACGACAACTCCACCTATGGACCCTGGCCACAGACGCCAGAACTAGTTCATACGACGTGTTGGCCGACCTCGTCTGTTGTTGTCTGTTTATACTGCAGATGAGGAGACACCGTGAAGCAGGTTATATATTTTTAACCCTTTAATACCCAACCCCGTGAAGTTTTCATGGATGTTCATTTCATACTTTAACAACCTGATTAGCTAGCTGATTAAGGCTACCCGGGTGGGTGGGTTGATGGGTTTTGTTTGAATCTTTGGGTATATTTTGTTTGTTTTTATTGTTTCTTCTTTGTTTTTTGTTCTTTCTATTATGATCTGTTAAATATGAAAAAAATGGAAATACTGGAACTTTAAATCTTGTATGCCTTATTGGATGCTTCCACTAATAAAATATGTTAAAAAAAATAAAGTTTGCATGGATGGATTACACTGCTGAGCTGTCTGACTGATTTGAAGGTCTGTTGTATATTCTATCGTGCATTGTACCTTGATTATTTTTACGGCAGGGTGTTCTTTTTGAAATCGCCCACAATGTCCTAAAAGACAAGAGTGTAATCTACTGATACATGTAACACATTTATTTCACGTTACTTTTAATAGTAAAAGTGTTTGCTGCTATCCTGCCGGCACAACACCTGATGGTAAAAGGTTTTACTGTTAACCATGTTTTAAAAAAAACTAGATCAAGGCATCGCTACTTTTGACTGAGCCACTTTCCAATGAGAAATGTTAATACTTGTCCCTTCTAACTGAGGCTCTGGCTTAGGGCCCCCGTGACCACTTGGACCCCTGGGCCCATGCCTGCTAGATCTGTACTAAAATATCTAGGCATTATCACAAAGTTCGTATCCCTCCTTTTGTGATTTTTTTTGGTTTCTCTTTGTGGACATCACTTTGCTATTGTGTGTCACTGTGTATGTATGTGTGAGTTTATTGATTTGGCTATACACTAAAAAGCTTGGTAGCAAATAGAACATTAAATAAAATCAATACAATCTATATAAAGTCCAAAATCAGCTCTTCATGCATTTCAGGATAATAACTCTGACATAAAAGACGCGTTCCACTTCAAGAAGCAGAGAACAGAGTCACATGAAAAGCGTTCACTTCATTAAACGACTTCATTGTGAGCTGTATTTCATTTTAATCTTTAAACCCAGACAGCCCAATTCATTTCCGCACAATTTCAGAACACATTCGACAATGGAAAGACCTATTAAAGATAATTGTAATAAATGTGGAATTAGATTCTCACCCTACTTGCACTAACTAATTTAGAGTAAGCAATTACTTTTCCTATCTGCAGGCACGCACGTGTGTGCACACAACACATAAGTTAGTTTGATGTGTAGTTTGTGACAGAGAGAGAAAACTGCTGGGTTTTGCTGCTGAAAAAATAGCCTTGGTCCTGTCTTTGATTTGTTTTTTTGAGACAGGGAAATGGAGCAGTGTGTTGTCATTTGGCACAAAACAAGAAGCAGCTAATGTGACAGCAGCACAAACGGCTGGTTAATTGTAATTTGGCAGGACACGAGCAGTGTGGTGAAGGGCACCAAAGAGGCCAGGTGGTTAGAGACTATCCCAGAACCAGGTGTTCAAACTTTCAATTCAAATTAGTTCATCACTGCAAAAATTTCCCTCAATGTTAAAATGAGTGACGGAAGCACTCTAATCTTCATGCATCTCTACAAATACAGATCTCTCTTGAATAATATATACAAAATCAGATTCGTACTGTGAAAGAAAAGTTGGGTTATTGTTATTACCAGAAGTATCCATGTAAATTCAGAGGGCGCATGTAGCCTACATGCCGGCGACACAGTACAACACTCTCGTCCTGAGAGTGCTACATGATGTAGAGAGGACAAGAGTGTTACAACTTGGTGAGCACATACTAGTCTCAAACAAGGGTTGCAGTTTTTCAGAGCACATTAAACAGCCTCACTATTCCCCAAAATCATGTACAGCAATATGAAACTGCCAGTTGTAGCATTTTACCAAATCCTAACTCTTAAAATGACTGCAAGAACAACTGCATGAAAACAGGATCACAGTCTGAATGTCTGGTCACAGCGGAATTCACTTCAAACTTTCACTTTCACTTGTAAAATAGATGGTGACAGAAACTTGGTGACGTAGTAACTACTTGCTCTCTTGGTAGCGAACCAGACTTCCCCGCCCACTCCACCGAGTTGACTGATTCTGGTCTGGCATCATGACATGAAACAGCAGTTTCTTGGTTGAATAAGCGATTGATTAGCCAATCAGCCAATCAAGCTTTATTTTGTATAGACGGCATATCTTCTCAATATCGCCCGGCATCGTAGTTTGTTTTTACTTAGCTGCGCTCCACTCTTAAAACCCCGGCAAAACCAGTGTATTGGCATGGCTACGCATCAGTGTAGTCTTAAAATGATGTTAGATTCAGGCAGATCCGTTTGTCTCTAATGACTGGTTAGGGAAAATTGAATCCCCCTCCCCCACGGAAACCGGTAAAAGTGGAGGCAATGTCAGACTGGAGACAGAAATGGAGTGTAACGAGTTGACAATTCTGTCTGATATCAGGCAAGAACCAGACAATGAGTTAACACAATTAATTCAAGGGAACCTATTTGTACCATCCACTCCTGTCTCACGGCTGCCTGCAAATCATGCTGCATCTCTTTTGTGTGGCAGTTTACACTCAGGCAAATCTGGGTTATATTAAACTACATGGTGCGACACAGCTGATATGATTTTGGGTTCTCCAGTTCTCTCAGAAATCAGCGCTGTTAAGACGTTTTGCAGCTGGTCAGTGTCATGAATTTACATGTCAAAGTTCCTCAAGGTTTAACTTGACTTGGCTGTACGAATTTCACCTCAGCAAGTTAATGAATTTCTGTTTAATATTTTGCAGTAAATGCTGATGTGACCAAGCCCTTCAACATAAAATATAATTATAAACAAGACTTAGAGTCTAGAGCAATGCTAGCAGCTCAGTGAAGCTGTACTTAGCACGCTAACATGCTGAGAATGACAATGCTAGCATGCTGATGTTTACCATGTTCATCGTTACAGTTTAGCGTGTTAGTATGCTAACATTTGCTAGTTAGCACTAAACACAGTACAGCTGAGGCTGATGGGAATGTCATTTGTTTTGCAGGAGTTTGGTCATACACCAAATACTGGACACGTTAGAATTTTGACCTGATGATGGCAATCCATTCTAGGCAATCCATCTAATATTTGTTGATATATTTCATTCAGGACCAAAGAGGTGGACCGACGGACTGATGGTGACATTGCTAGAGCCACGCCGCCAGTGTGGCTCAAAACAAATGACAACAACATGCAAAAAATAAAAAAGAAGATGGATCCAAATTAGGAAACAAAAAAGGACAATGATGCCAATGAGACACTATCACTGATTACAGAAGACATTTGCAGACAGGATTTGGAACAGAAAAAGGGTCAAACAATTAAAACAATTACAGTTAATTAACAAGTCTGAATAAAGAGTTTTAATGGGGAGTAACAGCAACCACCTGCAAACAACCACACTGTCCCCCTTTTGAGAAATCCCTCAGCTCTCTCTCTCTGGTCCCTTCACTGCTCTATCCTAGTTTTGTTTAGTGAAACTTTGTGCAATGTTTTGCTCCCCCTCCCACCCTGACAAATTCAGTTGGCACAGTGGGAGAGAAAGAGGGAAAAAGAGTGAAAGGAGGTGATAATAAGAGGGAGAGAGTGAATAGGGAGGAAGAGAAGGAAAGAGACAGACAGAAGAGATGTGAGAGACGGAGAGGTGACAGAAATGTGAGAGACTCACAAAGCTGATAGCGTCCCAGCGAAGCTCATTGATAAATGAGGCAACAGATGTTTAGTCCTGTATAAAATTACACCAGGCAGCTATATGTGGAGCAGCTACCTGCCCTCATTCTGCAGCTCCACATTAAATCCTCCCAAAATCCTCTCTGTTACAACACGCTGACCAGCAGAGCCAGGGAGTAAAATTAGAGCAATTATACAGTATTATGATTTATATTACCGTATCATTATATTGGCAGCTTATCAAAAGTTACAGAATAGTTGGGGAATGTCAGGTTTTGGTGTCACTTCTTCATCTCTTTTTTTCTGCAAATAGACATATCATAGATGTCTAGAAGCAGCTAATGTGACAGCAGCACAAACGGCTGGTTAATTGTAATTTGGCAGGACACGAGCAGTGTGGTGAAGGGCACCAAAGAGGCCAGGTGGTTAGAGACTATCCCAGAACCAGGTGTTCAAACTTTCAATTCAAATTAGTTCATCACTGCAAAAATTTCCCTCAATGTTAAAATGAGTGACGGAAGCACTCTAATCTTCATGCATCTCTACAAATACAGATCTCTCTTGAATAATATATACAAAATCAGATTCGTACTGTGAAAGAAAAGTTGGGTTATTGTTATTACCAGAAGTATCCATGTAAATTCAGAGGAGGTGCACGGCTTTGACACTGGAGACTGCGGACAATGTTGGTGGGACACAGTGGTGGGTTAAGTGTCATAGTATGAATCATGAAGACCTTCCGCCACTGGCTAAAATAAGTCTGATTCGGCTAATCTTCACGTGACGAACATCACCTGATTTTTATTTTTGGTGGTGATTGTGAACCAAATTTGAGCTTTTAGAAATCATATAATAAAAATTACGAAGGTATAGGAGCACAACAAAAGACAATATACAGTACTTGGTAATGCTGTCATCTCATACAAGATCTTACTGCCCACCGCTGAGAATATAACCACACAGAATGTTATTGCATTTATTATGGCCAAAATAGCTTATTGTTACAGTTGTACTAATGAGATATTCAGACTCAGATTGCACTACCCTTACAAAATACTTTTAGCATTTAATTAACCCCATTTACAGGATAGATTCAATGTCCTGAGTCATCCTAACATCTCTGCATAATCATTTTTTGAGGACAGAATCATCCGTTTTTTTGACCATTGTTCAAATGTTGAAAATGTTACAATAAACCTCTTCATATATCCTAAAATATTCCCTTTGCTTTAAAAGCCCATGCAAATAAATGCAGTGGCCTATTGATCTAATGAATGATTTAAACAGCGATCTTACTCTCAGCACACAGGGTGACTCATAGCAGCTATAGTGCAATTAAAATAAAAATATTATGCATTGGTTATACACCACAAACACACATACTCAAATATATTATTTGTATATTTATGACCTGAAATGTGTGCATTGATTTACAGATTAAAAAGTTGAATGAAAAGCTGGTCATGGTCATAATGTCACACGTTACGTCTCATTAAAATGCATTCACGCTCCAGCGGAAGACACGAGTGTAAATGGGTCAGAATCAGCCATTAGCTCATGAAGGCTGAGATGTGACTGACGGGACCACGAGTCCGGGCAAGATAGTGGGTCAATGAGCAATGAATAGGCTCTCTCTCTCTCTCTCTCTCTCTCTCTCTCTCTCTCTCTCCCTCTCTGCCTTCATGTCTCTCATCCTCTGTCTTTCTTCCCCATATCCAGCTCTCTCTCTCTCTCTCTCTCTCTCTGCCTTCATGTCTCTCATCCTCTGTCTTTCTTCCCCATATCCAGCTCTCTCTCTCTCTTTCTACTTCGTCACCCCACCACCCTCCCATGCCCCACAGTGTATCTGTGATGGCTGTTGTGTAACATTACTAAAGAAACACAACACCAGTGAGCAGCGTCGGTGGGGGTGGGGGTGGAGGGGGTGAGGAGTGGGAAGTTGTACAGGGAGCGCTGACCCAATATCTAATGAAAGAGAAGAGAGGGGATGGGAGGGGAGGGGAGGGGAAATAAAGAGCGATGGAGATGGAGATGGAGATGGAGATGGAGGGAGAGAGGGCGGAGGTGAAGTCATTGCGAGGGATGAGAGATGGAAAGAATGGAGACAGAAAGAGAGAGATGTGGAGTTGGGGGGAGGGAGGGGATGGAGGGAGGAGAGAGGGAGGGACAGAGAGAGAGGGAGGGAGAGAGGCTAGAGGGGGAGAGGAGGGAGGAGACAGAGAGGGGCAGACAATGAATTCAGGCAAAAGGAGCCAGGACATTTAAACTATAAATAACCAAGATACTAGCAGCAACACTGGTCTTCTCTTTCTCTCTTTCTCCCACTCCAGATAATCTTTCTACATCTTTCTAGCATCCCCCTTTCCTCCCCACATTCAAATATCCCTCCATATCTTTCCTCATGTTTGGTTTTTTCTTTGTTGTTCTTTTTGATAAAGTCCATGTGAATGAAGATGAGGATGAAGCCCAGCAAGATGTTTACCAATTCTGAAGACCTGTGCTGCGATTATTTTTTTAACGCCGTCAAATTTTATGTGCTAATCACCTCGATTTGTTTTCTTGCTTGTTTTCTTTTGTCGCCCTCATAATTTATGTCATCCTGAAAACTTGCTATGTTTATTCATTTATTCATTCATTTAAGAGTTATAGCTGAAAATGTGTCACGTTTACGCCTCATTATATCTTAATAGGCTTAATTTGTATTCCGTATCATTAGTTTGTAGAACAATAATTCTGACTGTAAGTAGTTTTTTTTTAAGGTTGAGGTTTAATGGCTAGAATTAATTTACCAGGAGACAATTGGCATCCTTGTCTTCTGCCTCAGATGATCAAAATGGTTCAAAATATAAAAAGACAGCGTTCGCTCATAAAGTTTTTGAGCTGTTGGTGATTTTCTTTCACTCTGACAGGTAAGTGATGCAGCAAAAAATGAAAAAGTTTACGCACTACGAGCTCCAGTCTTAACTTTTAACACGAAACAATTTCAAACAGGGTTATTTATCCTCGTCACTGTGTGCTGCACTCACCCACGGATAGCTGGGGAGATCATTTACTGGCTGCCCTGATGGTCACTCAGTCATAGAGGTCATTCATCGGCTGCCCTTTGGCAAAGCATTGTTATGTTAGCCAAAGGTGGACATGAGGGATGTGTATTGGCAAGAATATGGCGATATGATGCATGTCACAATACAGGGGTTACGATTCAGTACATTGCGATACTATAAGCAAGGCAATATATTGCGATTTTCATAGTGTAAAGAACACACATCCATATGCATAAAATCTGCGTTAAAAAGTAAACTTTTTTTATGCAATCAGAACAGTGGGATCTGCATTTGTATTTATCACAGTCCCTGTAACATCCAACATCATAGCACTACGTTTTGTGCAATCTGAGCAAAGAAATCAACATTTGCCTATATCAGTGAAAAAAAATAAAAGTGCTTGCAGGATTCTTTAGGTAAACAAATTAAGAAAATAAAAAATTGTAAGTTGACAGTGTTACATACATACATATATATATATATATATATATATATATATATATATATATATATATACAGACAGATGGTATATATTTTTAGATCCTGCTTTAAAGGTTCACACTCTGTTGTAGTATGTGTGTCAGTTTATGTGATGCACTGTCATGGTTACGCTATCTAGCAGTCGGGGGTTTAAACACACCACAAAATGAACCACCGAATCTTTGCATATAAACTAATAATTAAAAATTCAGATACAGTATCACTAAGTATAATATCGCGATACTCAAGTGAATCAATACTTTCTTATACTCCTAGTGGACATGAGAGTATTTTCAAAGTGGTTTATTTAAAAGAAGCTTTTATGGGGTTTTGCTGTTAAATGGTGATACAACATTATGAGGTTTTGTTCTCCATGAAGAAATAGCAGCAAAGGCATCTTCGTCTGGCATTTGATAAAAAAAAAAAGTCATTTTGGGGGAAGTATCCCTTTAGTTACAGCACTGGTGTATCACGGTATAGAACATTTTTCCTAATTTTTGCCATTTTTTCTGTGATATTTCCTCTCTTTGTCATGCTCTTAATTACATTCCTGAGTGTTTTCTTGTCTCTCTCTGTCTTTCTCTTCCTCTGTCTCCATCCCACTTCACTTCTTTGTCGCTGATTCATCCTCCCCTCCTCTTTTCGGCCATCGCTGTATCACATTGTCTGTGTGTCTTTCCTCCTTCAAGCTACCACCCATCCACGTATCCAGCCATGTGTCCCTGCATCCTACATCCAGAAATGATTCTAATTTAAATAATGCAGATGCCCTCATCTTAATTTATAAAGGAAGAGCTGACGGAGCACTTGTGAGCTGCCATGCTTCTGTTCATTCAGTTTCACACATTCACACCTGGGAGCTTCAAAGTTCAACCAGTCCTTCAGTAAGCAGCCACGAGGTTAAGTGCTTCCCTCAAACACCTCAGCAGTGCTTGTTGAGGACAGAATGTGGTGAGGCAGGTGTGTGTGTGTATATATTTGAAAAAGAACATAGAGTATATATGTCTGTGTGACTGTGTGCATGTATTTGTGGCTGCATTCATGCATGTGCCTGCATGTGTGCATGAATGTGCTGACATTGTGTATGTATATATATATACGTACAGTTTGTGTGTGCAGCTGTGCATTCACACAGGCTGGTCCACAAGCACATCCATTTGTGTACGGCTGTGTTTTTTGTACATGCATGTGTGTACTGTATGTGCGCATGCATGCATATGAATATGAGCCATTAGCTGTTATCCACAGGGAAGACATGTTAACAGGTTTGGCTACCACTGAGAGGATTGGTAAGTAACCACCAGGAGCTCTGTGTGTGTTTGTTTGTGTGTGTGTCCGTGTACATACATGTATACGCCCAACTGTGTGTGTGTGTGTGTGTGTGTGTGTGTGAGGTCCCATTGAGTCAGTGGAAGGAAAGCAGGGGGTATGAGTGTGAGGGGAGGGAGGGCTGGGGGGGCTATGACTCATCCACTGCATGGGCCTCTCGCTCTCTCTCTCTCTCTCTCTGCATAGCAACGGCTGTGCAAAAGCTCATATAGGTCCATAGCAACCAGTACTGATAGCGTAGTGGCCTATAAACACTCCATTAACAGGTCAGAGGGACCCAGGAAATCATATATACACCAATCCATGTGCAGAAAATACTTAGACTGATCTCATGTAAAGTTTGTACGAAAAACGTTGCTGTTTTCATCACAATATATAAGGAACTGTAGACTGTGGAGATGCAGGCTGGATGCATTTTTACCATGAAGTCAATAAAACCTTGTTCAAAACTAAAACTCTAACCTTGACTAAAATAATTTAATCCAATCTTAAAGTAGCACTAATCATTATTTTTATACAAACAAAAAGCTCAAATGACTCTGTGTAACATGGAACATTTTAGCAACTTTCACCACATTGCTTTGGTTTTACAGTGTTTTGGTTAATTCGCATCACTCTCATGCATCCAATCGTTTTCCAGCTGCAGCAGGCAGCTGCTTTCAACCCCACTGTACAATACCTGTCCAGCACCAAACAGCAGACAGACAAAGCGAGCTAATACTATAGGTGATGAACATAGTGAAGCTTTATAGCTTATGTTGTTTTATATCTGCTGGATGTGTAAACTGGTCATCGTTGCCTAACAAGTTTGCCACAACTTATAACAACTTAAATTAATAAGGTTGTAATATGTTAATGTTGTGCTTACAGCTATTAACACTGCGTTTAAACTAGCCTAAATATAAGTGCGGTACATTTTCCTGTGAATGATTCAAATCATCAGTCAGGGGGCTCCGAGTTGAAGCTCAGTTCCTCAGTCGAAGCACCATTTATGAATTTAAGTGAAACAGAAAACGTCGCCTTTGTGTCGTTATTGCAACGTGGATGAATTTAAAGATTTAAAGCGTCACACTTTCTCCCAAATGTTATTTGCATTTCTGCTGAGAAACTGCGCACACAGAGATCCAAAATGTTGAGTCAAACTGATTTTAGGTAACACAACGAACAGACATCTTATGTCATGACTTCTAACAGTTCCGTATATCAGTTTCATTAGTTTTGCCTGTTGCCTGTTGCTGTCCTTCCAGACCCTGCCATTCTCTCATCATCACCTCTGCCTTTTGTTCCCCAGCCGCATGATCCTCACCTGCCTCTAATTCCCCTAATTAGCTCCCTCAGTATATACTGTATACCAGCCACGTCCTTGCCAGATCACCACATGTGCTTTAGTCATAGTAGCCAGCTGTCCAGTGGTGTAAGGTAGTTACGACAGGCCCCAGTGCACGCTAGTTACTAGTTATGAAGCACACACACCAGCCTGTGTATATATATTTTACCAACAATGTGTTGGATATATACAAACACATCTACCCGACACAGGCTCAACAGGATCAGGATCAGCCATTATCTGCCCTCGCACCGAGAGCATCACAATCCTACTGTCCAATGGCGGCTAAAAGCTAGCTCACTGCTAGCTGAAGCCCCTATAGCATTGATAGTAATAGATGGGACGAATAGCAAAGCTAGTAAGCCATGCTGCTGATGGATGATGTTTCCCAAAAAGCTCAGCTGCACTCAGGTTTTCCCCAAATCAGCAAAAGGAGTAAACAAGATGAAAGCGTTGTTGGTCACTATCAGCTGATGTTACGACCGTGGACGCAGCTTCCAGCGTTGGGATTTTTCAACTTGCTCGCTGTGTCAACAACATTAACCGTGACTAAGAATCACTCACAGCAGCGTCAGTCACCTCACCACACTCAGTTTAAGATCCTCTCGCCTCACCTCTCCTCCCATCCTCTCATTACAGATGTTGCTCTCATTACAGATGTTGTTTGGAAAGCTTTCTCCCGCACACATCCACAGCCACCTCTCCTCTTTCTCCCTCCTTCACAGATGTTGTTTGGCACATGTCTGCCCGTCCCTGTCTTCCTCTTCTCTTCCTCCTTTCCTCTACTTCTCTTCATCCCCACCTTTTCACTCCTTCTCTCTTGCTACACCTTCTCTCCTTCACCAGCTTCTGTTTGTCTCTCCATCTGCTCTTTCTCCCAATTTCCCCTTCCTCTCTCCACCCCTCGTTTCTTCCATCACTTCCTCTCTTTCCCTCTACACACACCCAACTGTTCAAACTCTCCATTTCCCTCTTGTTTTTCTCCCTTCCTTCCATACTTTCCCTCCCTCCTCACCCCACTTCTTCCCTCTCACCCCCACATCTCTCCCAGATGTTTTCTGGACAGAGATGATCTCTCCTGCAGTGATAATGAAACTGAAAAGTGTCCCAAAGCAAAAGAAGTACTTGTTGTTTTGAGTTGGGGGGGGTCGTGTCGCAAGTCATATGCTCGCAGCCTGGATAAAGAAAGCAACACATACTGTGTGTGTGTGTGTGGAACACAGGCTTGTGGCAAGGGTTGGCAAAAAAAGTGTGTGTGTGTGTGTATGTTTATACACTATCTTCAACGTAATTTTGGTGTATGAAGATCATTTGCTGGCGGTTTCAGGGTTGTTGATTTGAGTCTTAAAGCAGGCATAATCAATATTTGTATAATGACAATGTGAAAACAATGTGACAATGTGAAGGTAGTCCCTCATAGTGATGAACATACAGAGAATTATCACCCCAATCTGCAGCTCCCTTTGGCTTTACAGAGTTTTATACTGAGTCTCAGCTCATTGTTTAGCTGTTTTGGTTCACTCTCACCGCTTCATATCATCATTTTTGGGCCACAGCAAGCTGCTGTTTTCTGCGAAAAAGCTAAAAAAAACCCCCACTGTACTCCACCTGCTCAGCAACAAGCAGCAGACAGACAAAGTTAGCGATTAGCTGGTGAACATAGTGGAACATTTAGCAGCTAAAGAGCCAGATATTTCCCCCAGGAGACCAAAAACTAGCTAAAAGGGAGTGAATATTGGACAGGTTGCCAGAAACAGGACTCCAGATGAATGCTAATGTTGCTCCTGAATTGCTGGATGTGTAAATAAGCGACAGTTTGCTAACAAGTTTGCCATATCAACCTTAAAGGTGATGATATTGCAATGTGTTGTTGTTGTTGTTTCACTGCCCCCAAGTGGCCAAAATCCAACGAAATCTGAGTTACATGGACGTGTTTGAAATGTTGGAAGCTCAGGTGAAGAACCAGACAAATTAAAGAACCAAGCTGCAACAACCACGGCTAAATGCTGAAACCAATGCAGAAGCATAATTTGCGTTATTTATATATATATATTTATATATATATTTATTATTTTTTAAAATTCTGCATGAAGGAGGGGTTTCATCCAATTTGGTCTCACAAAGGTTAAGGAAATGAGAAAGATTTCCCAAAATGCTAATTATATACACCATGTTGAGGAAGTTAGAGAAATATGTTTAACTCTGAGTGAGAGGACTGGGCAGATGAGATGCAGCTAGATTCATATTGAAAGAAGGAGGGATGGTCGTTCCGGAGTGCAACCGGTAATTATGCAGCTTAACTATATTAGGTGCATGAAAATTCAAACATTACCAAAACGTTTGTTCCATTAAGAAGATAATAAAGGCCTACATTTTTGGTATATGTGGGATGTCAGTGATGTCCCGTCATAGATAGCCATTGCGACATTGTGCTTGCCCCAAGTCAGCTCCGCTCAGACTCCATTTTCTCCAATTTTCTGGAAGGTGACTGCAAAGGTAGCAGTGACTAAACAAACTCCAGGTTTTAATATCACCTTTGATAAACCAACACCATGTCAGGGTCTGTCAAACTCCACACAGAAAGTATCAGAAAATCCTCTATTTTGATCCCTTAACAGATGAATAGATGTTTGCATTTCTTGTTGTGTAAAAGTGTTGTTAACTTCGTGTTTTCTTTTTCTTCCTTTTTTTTTTTTTTGCTGCTGGTCGGAATAAGTAAGCAAGACATCACCGTGGTCTTTGGTAGAACACTGTGATAGACATTTGTCATTATTTTTGACATTTTATAGACTAAAAGATTGATTGAATAATCAATACATTAATCAGCCTTGAAATGGGTGCTGAGAGTCAGCAAAAATACAGAGGAACATAAACTCACCATCCAGCTTGGATGAGACGTAGGAAAAAGAGTGTCACTAAAAATGATCTGTATTCTACTTATTTTTATGATAACAAAACAAAAATATTATTTCAACCTATTGCAGCAGCGACTGGATCACCCTTTATCATTATGAGAAATACTAGAAATGTCATCAGCCAGGCAGAGGAAGCATATAAAAATTTTATATTATTATTTATTTGTCACATGCTCATACAATCATACAATATGAGAGCAGCTGGAAGTGTTCAAATCTTTAAACGTAAACTTAAAACTTACCTCTTCAGCCTGGCTTTTGATTAAGAATGTTTTATAGACATTATTTACTTTATTTTATTTACTTATTTTATTGTATTTATGTTTTAAAATCTTATATTATTAATATTACCTTATATTATTATATATTTTTATTATCTGTCTGTTTTATGGTCTACACTTGTTCTGTCTCATTTTCTTATCTGTGAAGCTGTTTGAACACTAACCTGTATGGTGCTATACAAATAAAGTATGATTGATTGATTGATTGATCTGCAGTGGAATGCAGGGTGGCACACTGTTGAGACCGTGCTAAAAAGGCAAGTGTGCAATAAAATATAAGAATTAGAAAAAAGAAACAAATGGTAAAAATCAGCAACGAAAAATTCTAAACATGCAGTGTGTATTGGCCCAGTGTGCAGGTGTGCACGTGAAATGTGAAACATTCATATATCTCAGTTTTAAGGCACGATTTTGTACACACTCGATGATGTCGATATGCAAATGTCTTTTTATTTAGTATAATTTATCGTAGGTTTGGTTCACATAACTTAAAACTCTATACATATCACAAAACCCAATTGAAAAATGTTCCCTTTTTATTTTCAGTTTCATATTTTGGAGCAGAGCTGGTATTTCCAGATCAGTGGTAGGTGTGGCTTTAAAATCTCCCACTGTTGGATTTCCAGACCAGGCGAGAGATATTTCCTCCCTGAAATGATATAAAGAGTGTCTAACGGGGGCGCCACAACAATCGCCATGACAACAATGATTACTCATCCCCAAACATGTGAAACAACAATGAATAACATCTAATCAGGCTCAAAGCACTGAAGGTGTGATTATGCACACTGCTGCTGCTTCGCTATCTTTATGCAAACCATCTCTCTCTCTCTCTCTCTCTCTCTCTCTCTCTCTCTCTCTCTCTCTCTCGCTCTGGGCAGAATGATTAATTTGCGACTATTGATTCCTTGAGAATGCGGGAGGGATTGAAAGAGAGAGGGAGGGGAGGAGGGAGCATCCAGTATTCTGGGTAGCTCCTCGCTGCAGCTCTCGCCTCTGGCCCTTCATTTAAGAAAAAGCCAATGGGTGCAGAGTTTGGATCCGCCAAATCACCTCCATCCCATCCCTCTCTCTTTCCCTTCTTCTTCTTCTTCCACCTCCTCTGTTCATCCCTTCCTTTTTTTCCCTCTCCCTTCTTTTCCTCCTTCTCCTTCCCTCCTGCCTCAGCTGCCTCCTCCTGTCCTCTGCCGTGAATACGTGAATTCACGGTCTGTGAATATTCAACAAAAATGCCCGAGCGTTTCACAACAAGCAGGAAGGAACCGAGAGAGAGAGGGAGGGAGAAATGCTTAGAAAACAAAAACAAAAATATTTGCCCCTCCTAAAGTTCATAAACTATTTAGTTCCATAAATATCTTGAAACCAAGAGGCCAGCCTTTAGCTGTGTTTCACTTCAACTTCAAAACACTTTCTAATTCAACAGCAGTGGAAAATTAGCAGAATAATTCTCATTTAATATCACAAGGAGCATATTAAAACACCAGCTTCTTCCTCTGCAAGGGCAAACGTTTCTGAAAGTTTCTTTCAGGATCGAGACTTTCATCGATCGAGACTCCCCCTGCTACTATTCATATAAAATAGTAGCAGGGGGGAAAAAAGCTTGCAAATGAAATTGAATTTTTGACCATTTAATCATCTTTTGTATTTGACTTTATCCCATCTACTCCACACGGTTCTCCCAAATAAATGGAAAAATGTGTTGTTTGCTGCTTGAGTTAAATGTGAACATATGTTGTTTTTAGGCAATGGTACAAATTGTCTGGTGCTGTCATTTTATTGGGAGGACAGTCTTCTCCAACTAGTTCAGAAAGCTGCAACCTTTTAAAAAGGTAAAAAAGAAACACATTACTCCCATTCTCTCCTCCTTCCAGTGGCTCCCTGTTAGCTATAGAGGTGAGTTTAAAATCCTGCTGTTTGTCTGTGAAGAACTGCTTGCATTTTGAAACTTCTGTCACCATACCACACTGCCCCTAGATCTATAGGACTAAATGCTGTCGCAACAGGGGTTTCTCAGTAATTCCCTCAAAACTGTGGTTGCCCTTTTCAGAGTGTCTATTTGCACCTGGATGTGAATAGTCACACTGCAGCTATTCAACTATTCGGCTATTTACACCCGACTTGAGTGTCATCCACAGGTGGTTATTGACAGCCGCTCTAAACCTAAGGCTTTCTAACAAGGGGTTAACTTTGTGAAACAGTTGCAGTTTGGTCAGGTTTAGGCACTTCCCAGGGCTAACTTCTCCAGCTGCAGCGTCAACAGAGGGTGGTTATTGACAGCCACAGTTGTTGAGTGGCAACCCAGGTCTATTTCCTCAACCTTAGGCTTGTGGTTAACGTTGTAAACGGTCGCAGTTTGGTTAGGTTTAGGCACTTCTCAGGGCTAACTTCTCCCACTGCAGAGGCAACAATGCTATTTGCGCCTGGGTGGAATAGCCCTGTCGTCAAAAACCAAACTGCGGCCGACAATAGACAATCTGTGGCCCGCACTCAACCCCCACGGCCGAAAATATACAACCACGCCCGTCAGTAACCACCCTCTGTTGATGCTGCAGTTGGAGAAGTTAGCTCTGAGAAGTGCCTAAACCCAACCAAACTGCGACTGTTTCACAACATTAACCCCGTGTTAGAAAGCCTCAGGTTTAGGAAATAGACAACCACGGCCGCCGCTCAACACCCGCGGCTGTCAATAACCACCCGTGGACGACGCTCAAGCAGGGTGTAAATAGCAGAATAGCTGCAGTGTGACTATTCTCACCCGGGTGCAAATAGACACTCTGATAAAGGGATGATACTGAAAAAACACAAGGGTGCAGAGTTGAAATAATAATTCTGGAATTAACCTTTTGTTTAGGGTGTGTAGTTTGAAGATTGCTATATTTTTTTTCAGACATTACACATTCAACAGTCAGCCTTTACAACGAGAGAACAGCAAACAATCTGGAGCTTCAAAGCACACACTGAAACGTAATGTTGCGAGAGAAGTGACACTCCACTGTACAGTTAGCAGATGGCCGACGCAATGTGTTTTAACAGTCACTTAATTCACAATGAGGTTTGAAAATAATGCTCATATAGAAAGGCCAAACTGAATTCCTTACACACACAAACACATACTCACTGCAAACCTGCACTCAGTCGTTTCTGCGTGTGTCACCTGTCTGTCAGCACATCTGAGCAGAGTTACAAAACAACAAGCAGGCTAGCTGGAGGCCATTTTGTGGCCACATGCTGCTGTCACTGCACTGACCTGAACTCAAAGTCTGAGGGGCTTCAGGAAACTGCTGAATCGTTCCGCTTTATTCTGACTCAACTTGTGCGCTTCGGTACCTGCTGTAGGGAAGAAGCTCGATGTTCTCTCAAAACAGCACGATCACATTCTCAACCGTGTCACCAGCTGTTTGCACGAGTGAAGCACATCCAGCTTGCACATCAAAAATCACATTATATTAACTGGGTTTCAATCCAAGTACATTACACAAGGGCATAGGTTTGGTATCAGAAGTGGGACACACACACAAAAACATTTTTTGTTTCCTTTATACATATCTTATACTTCCTATGTATGTATGTATTATTGCATCTTAAGTATCAAGAGCTCTGTACAGCTTTTTTGGATTTTGTTCAATTATAGTTTTTTTAGGACAATGTTAGGCCTAACTACAAATAAAAATAAAGATTTCAATGTTTTCATAACCAAAAGACAGCAATACCTTTCTCAGCCCTGAGTAATGTCTGCAGGTATTCCTTTCAGTCTGCATACAGCCCCGACGAGCTTCACCAGATAAGGCAGTGCAGCCTGTTGACGGGCTAAAAAGTCTGCAAAGGACTGGACGATGATGGGTGGAGAGTAAAAGGACAACGCTCAAAGAGACTTAGGTAAGAAAATCAACCTGAAACAATAAAATTGAGGGGGACAAAAATAGGATTTTGATAAGTGAGGAGGACATGTCGACCCCATCCCCAGCGGACATTCAGCCCTTGAAATTACATATTACATTAGAAAAGTTTGAATCAAAGATATACAGTTTTTTCTTTACTAAAATAAAGCATTTAGGGCATAAAGTTGAAGATATTTTTTTGTCAAAGAAGTTGTGTTACATTGCAATGGAAATGCACACGTGAATGTGTTCTCCTGATGTTATTTGGGGTTTTTTTGTGTGTTGTTTTAAGTTATACTTAACTTCACAGTACAACAGGTGAATGTTTGAGATAGATAGGACTCTAAATGGGAAAACCATGTTGGTATGTGTTTTTTTTGTGTTATAAAGCAGCTCTAACAAACAGGGAAATAATGGATGAGCATGCAAGCTGTGTTTCAGCGACACACTCCATCGCATTGTTATGTTTACACACCAACACACAACACCACCTGCCCAGTACAACCACTGTCTTTTACTGGGTCATTTAGCAGCTGCAATTGATCAGTGAGTGGTTAAAAGTGTCAGTAACTGATTCATTTCACAGCTACTTACTGTGTGTCTCTCTGTGACTCTCCAATTCAGTCCTGCAGGGGTGGTGAGTACTGCAGAAATGAAGTGCATGTTGACCGACAGAAAGTCATTTTAAACTTAGTAGTCATACAACTTCTCCGCTGCATCCATGACTTCACATGAATACTATTTGTTATACACCTCTGAAGCACACAAGAAACTTCCTTCTACCATGTGATTAAGGACAACCAAATGGAGTTGTCTCCTGCTCAAAATAAATTTGGGCCATTTGGAACCAACTTCTGAACTCATAAATGCAGATTAACCCATTTTTTAGCTACACCTAAGACACTGTACATGCCCAAAAGGCTAAGCATTGCTAACTGCTTCGTGAGAGAACAGCCTAAAGCCAATTCATGCAAATGACAAAATCTGAATAATGGTCTGTTTTGATCTCTTCAGGCTCAATATCCCCTATACCATTTCCTCCTCGTACACAAGCCTTTGCTGGAGGATATGACGGATTAATTCAGGAAAACACTCACCTGATAATTAAAGTAATCGCTACCCACTTGCCTTCTCCAGTCTTTATGGGTTAACACTCTGGTAGTTTCACCCTGCTGGGAGGCGAAGCAGCGAGTGTATACAGAGCTACAACTCCACATCAACTAGTAAACAAGGAAGTGAATGAGCAAAAGCAAATTTGGCATCTACATTGTAAGAGAAATTGATGGCAGTGACAGTATGATGACAAAAGGTCAAAAATTGCTATAGGTATGATTTAAGAGCCTTTCTCAGGAGCATCATTGATCCATCCAGATATTACTATCCAGTTCAGAGAATCAACCTTCAACCTTCACTTGTCACTCAAAAGCAGTGGTTCAACCTATGTGACCAATAGCTGTGAAAATGAACACTTTCATAGCAAAAATACAGACGTTTCTCATATGAAAAAAACAAAACCGTTCTAACTTTGGCAGACATTTTGGTTCATGTACGACTCCATCATTCATAGTAAGAAGCTGATTGGGCAATTCAGTATTCAGGGCCTTTTACGTCCTAACCTTCAAACAGAAAAATGTCCTCACTTGCCAAAATGTCCTCACTCTCAAGGTCTAAAACCTGGTCCTCACATAGATAAAAGTACGAGAACACACACACACACAAACATATTTGATATCTATACACAGAATTACGCCACACAACCCAGTACACACACATCCTGACAG
Organism: Macquaria ambigua; assembly: GCA_008360985.2. Classification (NCBI taxonomy): domain Eukaryota; kingdom Metazoa; phylum Chordata; class Actinopteri; order Centrarchiformes; family Percichthyidae; genus Macquaria; species Macquaria ambigua. The sequence goes on along the minus strand of VMKM01000056.1, from coordinate 699,770 downwards.
GCACATATATACAACTTTACCCAAACAAGTGCGACCTCCCAAATGCAGTCTCAGATGCACACACACACACACACGCACACACACACACACACACACACACACACACACACACACACTATACAGTACATAAACACCCTGAGGATTTTCTGCAGACCACCTGTCATAAAACACAGACACCAGAGTTCATCATAGCCTGCTTAATGTTGCACCATTACCGTTAACGTGAGTTAGCCACATCTGGCGTGTCGCTGTAAACTCATTCCACTGACCATAAAAATCTGATGAATCGAAAGCCGACACCTCCCTGGGTTTCACTTTGCGGCATGAAGACATCTGGCTGCTTCTCACGCAGCCAACAACCAGATTATAGAGCGATTTGTTTCATCTTCAGTACAGACAGCGACTGGCGTTTTCACAGGTTCAGTGGATACAACACTGAAAATGGAAACGTGCTGATTTTCAGGGGGGGGGTTTAGCTGTTGGAAATCAATCCCTAACTGAAAGGTTTGATCACCACAAGTCAGAATTTCCTTGAACACCCTGGAACCTGCCTGCTTTCATTTGATTCATTCGGCTACACACTCAAATAATTGCTTGAAATTGTAAAAAGTAAGTAATTGTCTACATACACTATTAGGCTTTCTGACCAAACAGTTCCAGGAACTAAACCCAGGAACAATCCCAGGTACTAAAAGTCCTCTTAGTGCATTGGTATTTCCACCAGATCTCATGATCCATGAGGATTAGGCAAATTTGACCACGTAATGGCTTTGTTTGAGATGTAATTTGTGCAGAGACAATAAACAGTTATCCAAAACCCATTAAAATGTCACAGTTGCATAAGTAATGTGCAGTGTTGGTCAGGGAAACTGAAAATCCCAGAGAAGTAAGTTGTCTCTTTTTGCTTCTCTGGGTCTGAAGTATTTATAGACAGTCTTTGCTAGTACCATTCAAAGTTGATTGGTTAGAGTTTTCTAATGTGTGTGAGTGTTTCATGAAATTCACTTAAACAGGATAACAGGACATTTTCTGAAATTACTGGCGAAAACAAAACTCAACATTTCTGGAGGAAGAAAAAGAAATTGTGCTCAACTGACAGACCTTATCAGAAATTACTGAAAGTTCGACTGACATTCACTTTGGTATTGTGGAACCAAAGCAGCATTTGAGCAGAAAGTTGTACTTTACAGTTTACAATAGTTTATAGTGATTTTCTTCGGACTAAAATGCCATCTTCTGAAGGTATTACATGTCAGTGATTGTCTCCTGTTAATATTTGACCTGAATACTGCTGTCTGAGCACTCACACGCACAATTTGGTCTTGTTGCTGGAAAGATTTTTTTTTTCCACAGCTGGAAAAATCTAAATTAAACCAACTTTTATCCAATTTTGATGCATCTCAATTACAAATTTTAAAGTAAAATTTTAAAGACTATCTTTGTGTGATCCTGCAGCCTAAAGTTGGAGCCCCAAAAGAACCGCGACAAGCTCTGGCACCTAGAAACTGTGCTGTGACTGCAACCTAAATGTTCACCTATCCTCACTCCTGATTCAAAGACACACACAGACACACACACACACACACACAGACTCCCAAATGTCATTTCATCCACTCACACTCTCAAGCACCTTTGTGAAATATCCAATGTTAGGGGTATCTTTGGTGTCTGCCACATGGTGTACTTTACAGTGTACTGGGTGGCATTGTGTCCTTGACTGTATCCCATAATAGTGCACCTGCAACTACATAAATATCATCTTACAAGCTTTAGAGCAGCCTCTTTACTGTTGTTTTTTGAGTGTAGCAATATCTGGTGGAACCTCCAATATGTTCCAATATGCCAATTTTTATAAACCCGGCACAAATTCATACGATGAATGCAATAGTCTATTATGTCTAATTGTCTATTCCTGCTTCTGTTTCCTCAAAGTGTTGAAGCAAGTGATTCATGTTCTTTCACGCGAATGTAAAACTCCCTCTTTGACACGTGTGTAAGATAATTCACAGTTATATAGTTATTGAAAGGTGGATTTATATTATAATAAGGACATAATCAGGTACTAATACTCATTTTATCTATCGATGTCAATGGTCATCAGTTGATGGTACTGTCTGTGTGTGTGTGTGTGTGGTGTGTGCGTGTGTGTGTGAGTCCTTGTACATAATACATCACTTGACCTCACAAGACAACAACGTTGACCTTTAACCTCTGAACTCTGACTTCTTTGATTGAAAAGAGCAGGCAGGGAAATTCCTTTGTCATGTGAGACACAAAAACATGCACACGGGTACCATACCAGCAAACTAGCCACAGGACATAACAAAAGAGGAAAACACAAGAGCGTGTGTGTTTGTGTTGTGTGTGTGTGTGTGTGTGTGTGTGTGTGTGTACTATAGAGAGGTAAAGCCATGACTGGCCTCAGTTCCACTAGCTTCTGTAACTCAGTGCAACCTCTCATTCAGCTTTTCTTTCGTCGATCTTTCTGAAAATATCATCCATATCCAAAATTCACCAAAGCACTCTTCTAAATTCATTTTGTCTAATATTGTAGTTGTAATCTGTGCTGTCTAAAAACTTCCTCTCTGTCTTGTCTGAGCTAACCACGGCCCCCTCTACTCGCCTATGGACTCGCTTTTTCTCGAGCTGTGAGGTTTAGCCTGCGAAGGTCTAGGACTTATGGGAAATGGTGTTCGTTAAAGGCAACTAAAAACTGAAATATTAAATAAACAATGATATTAGATTGTTTTTTAAAAAACTAACATCCTTATCTAGACATATGAAGCGATATACTGCTGAGAAAGGCTCTGTTCCAAAGCTGGATTTTTAGCTATTAGCGCTGTTACAAATTTTATGTGAGTTTGATTTTGAATGAGGTTTTCTTACTTCTGGATCAGAACCCGTAAGTTCACTTCGGCTCCCTATTTGATGACAAAATAATTACACAATATTCAGTCAAAGATTACTCACGCTGTGTGTAAGTCAGAACATAGTCACATAAAGTGCATGTAATTTGAGTTTGTCTGTATACGTGTCTTGTAATGTGCAAGTGTGTGTTCGGGGCTGCTTGTCTGACTCTCTAATCAGTAATCAATGGGCTAATGTATCACATACAAGCGAGTGAGACTGGGAACACACACTATGTTTATGACACTGTGTTTATGACTCATGTAGCTTACAGATGACAGCATTGTTCCTCCATCAGTTTGACCATATGTTGCTGCTAAGACAAACTCCATAACGGAGCAGCAGCGGCTTTACCCTGCATTCACACTGAGAGCAGCTCGGTCAATCTGTCACTCTACTGTGACTGATGGTGGGCGGGACCAAAGGCTCTGATGGCGTCTGTGTGGTGGCCGACATCAGTAGACCCTTCACGCAAACATGGCCGATGTATGTTCTTCTTTGTCTCAAGAGCAAAGAGCTTCTCTGTCAGACGACTGCACACACAGTATTTAACAAAAGTGATTTAATCAAAGGTACAGCCCTGGAATTACCAGAGTGTCCATTTGTGTAGAAGGAGACATACTGTATACATATTGCTCATACACACACACACACACACGCACACGCACTGAGCTCCCTTGTCATTCCCTTTGGCTCCTGATGTCTGTAGGATTAGGGAGCAGTCGGCCTGTCAGCACCTCTCCCACCAGGCGTTAAACAGACTGTGTGGAGGTGCCAACAGCTCTCTGCTACACCACACTCAACCTACTATACTGTAAAACAAAGAACGTGACATACTGCTACTACTGTAAAAACACTGGACTGCACTGTGAAACACAGTGCATGACATTCTGTTATCATGGTGGAAATCACACTATTGCACTGTTACTGTTACTATACTGCCAGACAGTGGTTCTCAACTTAAATAAATAAATCACAACATAGTTAAAAGGAATAAGAAAGTTACACAAAATTATATGTTTTTTCCTGTGTAATACTGGATACTTTTATCTCTTCAGGCCTCCTAAAACTCCTTAAAATGAAACAATCTGATAGGGAAAAATATTTGGTTAAACATCCACAATAAGAGACATAGAAGTTGGGAATTATACACTATTGCTCCACTGTAAAATACTGACTTAAAATTAAATTTATTACTAATTGCTATTACTAATCAAACAAATCTCTGAAGAAAATTGAATTATAGCAAATACTCATTATTTATTCATTTCTGTGTTTGCTGTTAAGATATTCTTACCAAATCACAAAACACAGTTAACCGTACAGTATGCTGTTAACATTGTAGTTAAAATTTTAACTGGTGTACACAAAATAATTTCTAGACTTATGTGAAATATGGGCCTTATTTTCTGCATAAACTGAAAATCCTAGGAGGTGGAAAATCTGAAATGGGAACCCACATCCCAAATATGGCAGGTTTGGGACTGCACAAACTGTGAAATTAGAACTAGTAAGTCAGGATTTCCCTCTTTGGTTTTGAACCAATGAAACATATTCGATATTGAAGAGCAAGTCCAGTTTCATTTGGCTGGGACTCTTGTGGCGCGGATGACTGAGAATGCTGTTAAACCACAGCACATGATTTACTGTTCCTGCACTGTAAAACACTGGACTTGATATACTATAAAACACTTGTTCAAGTCCAGCAGCTCCCAACCGCTTTGCTTGTGACCCCTTACAATGAAACAATCGCTGTTTGCACACGTCTATCGGTGATGACCAGTTCAACCAAAGCGTGATTTTTCTCTTTTCAGATTAGCCTGAAAATAAATTAAGTGCACGGATGAAGAGAAAACGCGAGACGTATATGTTTTTTTTCTTATTTCCTATAATCATGATGCTACCAATCAGATTTGTCATGTGTTGTTGTATGTCTATATATACAGTATATACCACCTCTGTAGGAGAGTACAGGGGAAAAAAAGTGCACCAGAAATTGATGATATATACCAGCATGACTGTAGCATTTTCTTAAATACATTTTGGATCCAGCAGCTGCCTCTAGCATTTAGTTTAGCGCTAGTTAACAGTGAGGCTGATGACTAGAAAGCACAATCTTCAGATTTTTGTTTTGGTTTTAATAATAGAACATGCTTATACATTTTTAATCTGGATCTGGATCTGGATCATAATACACATAGTGATAAACAATCATGCGAAACATGTTGTGTTGAGAATTTCTTTTGCTGAGCTTATACGCAAGTTGTCACTGTTTTTAAATATTAAACACGTTAACGCCTGTTGTGTGTTATGTCCTTGTGTTTCTACTACCCCTGTATCCATGTGTGTGCATGTTCCTGCATGTAAATGTGCTCCGTGTACTCCTGTGTGTAAATGTGTGTGTGTGATTGATGTCCCTCCCATGGTGCGGAGCGGAGTGTGTGTCAGTCCCAGGTGTGTGCGAGTGCTCGTAAACAGTCTCTTTGATTGAGAGGCCGTGATGCCCGTTTGACAGGCGGCCTTGTGCTGCCAACAGTGTGCTGCATCGCCATAGTTACGCAGCGTCATGTGGCCGTAGATACCCCGCACACCGCCATGAAGGAGGACGAGGAGAGCTGCTGCAAATTGAAGGTGGAATGACTGCATTAATTAGCTAATGAGGAGAAGATCATTAGGGAGTTAACCACCACTGGGTGATGGAAGATAATAGATATGATGTACATATACTGTAAAAACATACCTAGTGACAGATGTAAGATCACATGTTCAATAATTAAACTGATGTGCACTACACTAAATGACATGATACTATAGTGTCTGATGCAGCTTCTTAAGTTCAAAATGTCAGTCAGTGTTCAAAATGTACGACACTTCTTTACCAGTGTTTCAAAAGAAAATACTTTTCCTTTTTTGTTAAAGTAACCGCAAAACTATAAATAAATTTAAAAACTAACCATACAAGAGATGCAGCAGAAGGCTTTGAAAAACCTCCAAACTATAGAAAGTAAGAAGAGTAGAAAAGTCAGGCACCTTACTTTTGCTAAGGATGATAAGAAATATATAATAATATCTTTATTTATATAGCAGTTATCAGGACAAAGTTACAAAGTGCTTCACATAGCAAGCAAAAAACACATAAATCATAACATAGAAAAACATAAAAACACAGCAATGACAGAATAAAAGTACTAAACGAACCAGATAAAAAATATTTTAAAAATGGCAGAAACCATAAACAGAATAAAACTAGAATCAGATGAAATCAGGGAAAGCGGTGTGATAAAAGTACGCTTTAAGCTTAGATTTAAAAGAAGCCTCTGACTCTACTAAATACACAATGATTGGCATTCAAATAACATCACTAATGTATGCTCTATTTAATGAAAAACACATTTCTTTCAAAGGTCTGTCTAAATTCCTAGCCAGGCAGGCAACGCCACCTCACAGTTGTGATTGATTTGGAGCAGGCTGTACGACAGATGTTTGATAGATTCTCTTCTTCACTGAAAGCTTCCTTCAGCTGATGTGACAAACGTACTACTCACTGGGCTGTCATTGTGTTGTTGGTCTTTGCTTCCAATTTTAAAACAGTCTAAAAGAAACATTATGGAAACATTTCTTCGAAATCCTCCATCCAAAGCAATTTCTGAATATATTTAAGGTAAGAAATGAGCCGTTCTGTGATTTTATTACTAAAATGTTGAGTTTCAGTTGTTGTTAAAGGCTTTTTGTTAATGTGATGTATGTTATTTTCTTTGATTTGATTTGATTTTTCATAAAATTGTAATAGTTTACGCGTACTGTACTGTATGTGCCCAAGCATTCTCAAGCATATGCAAGTGGTCCAGTAGATCGCCTCCGCCGGTGCTGCAACGGCTGCAACGTAATCCTTTGGGTCAACTGCGACTGTGAAAATCCATCCACTAAAAGTGCTTGTTTTTGCCACTGACAGGCTCAGAGTCAGAGTTTACATAGAGAAACTGCTAGCAAGAATTTATTTCCAAAGTCACGGCTGAATCTTTAGCTGATTTCGACAATGTAGATGAGGCATTTGAATTCGATGAGCCAGAGCATACGGATCTTCTTGCAACAACTCAGCATCTTGCGAGATTTCAGAGACTTGCGAGACTTTTCCTTGAGCAAGACTTCTGTTTCTGGTTAAACAAAAAGGATCTTACTCTTTAACACCACAAACACAAACACTGAATCGAATATAACATCACCTTTACACATAGATCATAAATGCTCTCCTTCTGTCACAGCTGTCAAACCTCATACCTCCAAAATATGTACCTGTCATAGCTTAGGAGAATGAACATTGTTCTTAAATTGACAATTGGGAATTTGCAAAGGACCTAATGGGTTTTACGTAAAAAAAGGTTTCACAGGCCCAAAGGTCGTTTTTCCAAACCGTAGAGGAACATGTGTTTTGTCAATCCAGGCCTCTACTGCTTAGATGGAAATTATTAAACGTGGTGAGGTTTTCAAAGGTTCAGAGGTTTCAGATGTCTTCAGTAACAAAATGATTTTGAGTGTGATGAAAGCTAAAATTGAATGCTGGTACAAACACATACACACACGGAGCACACACTCTCAGACACTCACACCTCATTCCCAGAAACATATCTCCTGTCACACACACCTCGCTCGCTCTCAAACCCGCCGTGATGGAGATTAATAGCAGCATTTAGAGCCTGCTGAGCTCCACCTGTCAAGGCTGGGGCCCCCAGGGCAGCTCCGGTCTGTGCCTAGGAACGAGAGGCTGTCCTGAGGCAAGATCCATTATGGAAGTCCGCGACAGGCTGGATCTCTGGAGCCAGCCTCCACAGCTGGACCACCGACACGGGGCCATCCGTCCAGGATGACAGGCACACAGAGTGAATCCAACTGGAGCAGACTCGATAGCTGCTGGATGGAGGAGTGTGGGGACCGAGGGGACGTGTGATGGCTGCATGGATATCCAGAGGCTGAGACGTGTGTGTCAGCACGTGTGCACTTTCATACAAGTGCATGCCATATCGACGCAAATACACATAGTTAAATACTGCATGTGTGTATGATGAAGATAGAAGAAGAGATTTGGAATGTACTCTTTCCAAGTTTTGGTACCTAATGTGGTGTTTATCTTGTGTACATGTTGCTGCCCACTCACACTTTCACTGTCTATTCTGTTTAGGTTTGAACTGCAGCAATAAAGTATCTGTTATGTTTGTGTCAGTGTCACAGCGACTTTCAACTGTCCAGTTTAGCCAGATTAGGTGATAAAGACAGTTTTGTAGTCACTAATTGAAATATTTAAACACTTCACTGACTGACCAGTCAGTGTGTCAGTCATTACATACTCATGCTGTTCAGCTAAAACCCACAGAACTTTATTTTAAACTCTAGTTGAGATCCCAAAGTTCAAAATTCCAAATATATCAGGCTTAATTTGGGGGAAATGTTTATAAAATATATTTTCATATGTTATATACATTTATATATATATATATATATTTGCAGATTTGATAGAGACAGAGTGCAATTAAGTCCCGCCCACACCGGAGGGGAGAACAATTCATCGCTCTCCATTGACTTTGTATTGCGTGAAGGTGCCTCCTTGTCACTTCGGTCTGCTAGCAAACAACAGAAACATGCCTAAAAGCTGCTGTGTGGTGAGATGCACCACCAACAGAGTAAAGAACCCAGAACTAAGTTTTTATAAGCTGCCAAACCGAAAAACTGAGCCTTTAAGTAGACAAAAGTGGATCCAGATGTGAGGCATCAGCAGGAAGAATGGGAACACTGTGGCATCCTGACACTCAGTATGTCTACGTGTGCAGCCAGCAGTCAAATATCCAAATGTCAGTTTTAGGCTAACTATATTGCTGTAAGTTAAGCTAAAGCATTTTGACAGCATGCAACTTGTGTAGTGGAATGTGGCTAAATCAGAAAACTATGCAGTATAATGTTTGCAAGTGCCTTAGCTAACTACAGTAACTTAGCTTCAGAAGGGACACTGAGACAGACCGACAGTATTGAGTTTGACCTCTCTGGTAGACAGAGGGCGCTAAAATAATCCTTTGACATGCTGAAATCTAATGTTTTTAGCTAGCTACAGGCATTTTGTTAGCGTTTCAGCCATTTGTTGCATATTGTGGCGCTGATTGTTTTCCCCTCTGGTGGGCGTGGTTTTCAGAGTATGACACGTTGCGCTCTGTCTCTATGGCACAGCCATAAAAATCATGAATCCTTGGGTTTTAATATTTCACTCAGTGTAAACATTATATTGCTGGACACCATGTAGAACATATATTGTAGTTTTTCCAATAATGACTTTGATTATGGTGTTTAATAGGGAATATTTTTATGTATATTACTGCACATTGAGAACATCAGGTAATATCAGTTTGATATCACTGCAATACTGTAATTACTGCATTAAAAGGTCTTACGGTGTCAACAGTACACTTTATTTACAATCACATCAAGGCAACATATTTTTGACTATGATTTTCTGGATATTCTGGCTGTTCTGGCAAAAACACTGGTGGGCTTTGACTTTACATGATAGAGGAAAAAAACTGATATTGCCATTTAAATAAGTTATGAAGCTAAAAATAATTTCAAATAGGTTTTTGTTGCTTTTTTAAGAAGAGTCTCCAGGAGTTGGGTGGTTGCAGCACATTGACGGCTGAGGTTTGACAGCTGCCGTGACCTGTCAGTCACTTCTATTACAGTATCAACAACAGCACGCCCACAGAGCGCTGCTGGATGCTGACTGTTTGCCAGCCTCAGTGCAGAGGCAAAACAATGACTCTTATTTCCTTACCCAGCACTCCTCCATCATACATCATAAATAATGTTACACCTTTTTTTTTTTAGCCATTTTATGAAGGGACCATGGCTTTGACCTTTGCTCTCCATAAAACGGGTCGCTTGTAATGTCAGAAATGTGTGGAAATAATACATTTTCATCTTATATTGTGAATGAAATCCAAAATGTGAATGAAGTGATGGGGTTCACCTCCAGATGTGCTTTCTCTCAGACCGGTCCATTACCGACTTGATGTTATATCTCATAATATTTATTGACATGTGTTTCTTTTCACACAGAGCAGGCTTCTCATGTGCACTAAACAGGCTTACAGCACTATCACTTGCAGTGAACACATGGAAAGCCTGATTGTAAATATTATCACAATTTGAGCATATGCCACTAATGTTCCACCAATCAAGAAATATATGAAAACTGCTGTATGAAGTCCTTGAATGCCATCAGATAATATAAAACCTGAGACAACAACAGCCAAATAAAATCTGTGCTTCACTAACTCTTACAGGTGTAATGGCTACTATTTGACCACGAGACTAAGAACCCACCAGAACAGGACAAAATGGAAGGTAATTATTTGTCTCTAAAATACGCAATTTGACACGTGCGGGCTGTAATTTGAACAGTGCTAACTGAACAATCTCCCTAAATCATCATTTAATTTGTCTGTATTTTCATCATCAAAATGATTTTCTATGTGGGAGCCTTCAGATCCCAGATCACACATAATCAGGCGACTTCTGAATAAATCTGCTCGTAATAATCTCTTCCCATCCCATCATATGAAGTAATGAAGTCTCAGATAAAGTGTGTGTGTGTGTGTGTTTTTTTACAACCAGATTACATGTAATTTGCTAGTCCTCAGCCCTACCTACTGTCTAACTGGTGCTTGATATGAAAGATTTTCCCAACCAGATTACTTCAGTAATCAGATTACATGTTATTTGTGCTCCCCATACACTGAACCACTAACTGGAGCTTTAGATAAAGAGGCGGTTTGTGTACACAGATTATTTTTGTAATCTGATTCCATGTAATTAGTTACTCCCTATCCTGGAGTATCACTAGCCGGAGCTTTAGATAAAGAGGCAGCGTGGAGAGGCTCTGTTGACAATCAGCACTGCAAAGCTAACGGAGCTGATGGCTATTAGCATAATTAATGTCATTGCCGTAATGCACTCCAATTCTGAGACAGTGCGCCAGTGACACACACACACACACACACACACTCAGACACCCTTACATTTGTATACAGGCCTAAGCATGAAAGCCGAGACATAATCAAATCTGATTCTCAAGGCTCAACATGAAAATGTCATGTGAGATCTTTCCTGTTTTGTGATGCTAACATGTCACTGTGATGACAGAACTGCAACTGTCACTCAGTCACTGGTATCTGCAAATCATGTACATCATGTCCCGAGCATTAAAATAAAAGCAAACACTGTGACGTATTATGTTAAAAGCCGGGGCAAGATAGGTTAGATAGAACGTAGGCCTGTGTGTTAAAGATAGCACAGGATGCCTGAGGGGGTGTGACAGAAAACCAGGGCTGCCTGCTCTTTCTCTCTCTTGTTCTTTTTCCTCCCTCTTTTTTTTCTCTTTCTCAACACCTCCCAATTTCTCTCTTCCTCTCTCTTTCTCTTCTCTGCACCACGCAGCTATAAAGCAACTGTAGCTCTGAAGGCGAAGCACACAGAGTGAGCTGGATCTCTCTCAGATTCCTCTCTGCTCTTAACCATTTCAAATCTCCAGTGCCAAGGACACCGAGTGAGCTTAGAGTGTGAAAAGTAAAGCCACTTAGTGGGGAAAATAAGCATATCACATGGAGTGAGTTGGCGTGGCTGCATTCACATCGACAAATGTGTTGGTGATTTGACACAATTTTGCAACCTCTGCCAAGATTTTATGTTCTCTGTCTTAAGAAATAAACACATTTTGTCCTTAAACTCACAACAAACCAGTGTCTAAGTAGTTCTAAACTTGCAGCAATGAATTTATTCCCATGACCTTGTTGATATGATTACATAATGTGCTCGCATGGTTGATCACAGGTAGCTTTTATCACACCTGCACCAAATTAGCAATTTTCAACTGAGCTTGAAAAAGCAGTGATGTGAAACAAGTTGCACATGGTTTTCTTTTGAGGTAATTTCAAATAAAACCAGCTAATCACTGAGAAGAGCGTGTACATGTTCTTTCAGCCTGCATCATGAACATTCAAAGTGCAGAACAAGAGCACAACACATTTTTTCATGAGCTAAACAAAAGATCAAGTTTTGCTTCCTCATCAAAAATGGTGAGCATTATCTGTTTCATTCTGGGTGATGCAAGTGACCCAATAAGGGAGCTTGACACCCAGCAATTGTCTCCTTTCCCCTTCCTGCCTTTTTGCGTAGGTTTTGTATACAGCTAGCATTAGCATCTCACTGCCAATGCCAGTAGTCTCCTATCCGATTGTTTTGAGCTTTGTGTTCTTTTGCAGCTTCTACGCATCAAGACTTTATTAGGTAGGTAGCCATGTTTTCCCCCCAGTGGGCTAGCATTAGCCTCCAGTTAGGGGCTCGTGTTAGTCCAGCTCTGATAGCCTACTACTTTTCTTGCTGTTTATTACCGACCAGCCTTGATAAGGTGTCCCCAACCTCAACAATGGTTGTGGTGACAGGTGACCATAGCTAAGAGTGTTTCCCACTCCAGGGCTAAAACAGCCAGTTGCTTATCTGTTGCTATTACTGCCACCGTGTCTGTTGGTCATCCAGAATTCAGAGAACTTAAGTTATATTTATAACTCTCGTACTACCCATAGAATTTAAAAAAAAGGCTTTGGCTTTTGTACTACATCTTGTAGGTGTGGTCTAGTTTAGTGAATATATCTCAATAATCTATAAGTGCATATCAGACTTGATTTCTTGTTGGACACTGGAGATTATGAGCCACTCACAGATGTGGAGTTGTATAAAAAACATCCTACTCTAACTTTATAGCTCTAAGCCTTGTTTTGCTGCAGGGTTTGCCACAGGCTGGGGGACATAACAGCAAAAGCCTGGACACCAGTTTCTTTTCTTTCTCTTAGACTCTGACGTAGACAAAGAAATAGCCAAGACACCACTGTCTCAGCCCTAAAAGAGCCCAAGGCCTGACCTTTTCAATCTTAAAGGGTCAATAGGTCAGAGATGTAGCCAGGGGCAAGGCCTCGACAAAGCTTGAGAAGCATCAATGAAATGTAAAACTGATGGAAACAAATGTAACCAGGTATCATGTCTTCCCCTCCTGTCCTGGTCAAAAGCTTTACCATAGCGGTAACCTGCATAGCACAGAACCAAGTCCTGCAAGTAGGAGAAGTAGTTGTAGCACAATAAGGTTTCATCAAAGCTAAGTATGTCTATGTGACTACTAACCCAAACGGATCAAATATAAGCAATATTATTAGCTTGCAAAATGTATGTGGTAAAAAGAAATCTGCCATATGCTTGGGTAAGCCAGTTTAAATCATGCTGGATAATAGCAAGTATTTGAGGGTTTCATGCAGATTTTGCTGGGAAAAGAGAAGAAGCACAACACATGTGTTTCAATCTGTTTAACAGAAAGATTGAGTTAGCTACTGTAGCAGAATAAAGATGTTGCAAAGGAAGGAGGCCAAGATTTAGGAAAGCTGAGAAAATGTATCTTTTTCTGGGGCAGTGAAAGGTTACTGAATGTTGTGATTTTAATTTGAGCTGTCTGTCTATTATAATGTTCCAGCTTCACCTGCACATCGTGTGCTATGTTATGTTCCCTGTTAGCAGCAGAAAATCGCCTGTCTGAACCTGAAAAGACTCAGATCAAGGAAGGGTTTAACCTGCTATGAACCGAACACAAGGAAACAAAACATTAGCTAAAAGATAGCTGGGTATAATGTGGAACTGAGGTGTAATATAGCAACACTGTAAAGCTGGAAAATAGATGAGTATGTATATCCACCATTTGAGAGTTTAACCTCAACCTCCAACGCTACAAGATTGGCATTTTTGTATTGATTTGTAAGCTTCAAAAACCTGCACTACTGATGTAGAATAGATAACTACATATAGAGACACGTCTGCTATACATGGCACTGTAGTACTGAGGTGAGGAGCTCATTACAGTTAATCTTATGATAGATCTTAATGTTACAATGAGGCCTTGTATGGCCTAACCAATGCGACAACGTGAGGTCACAATAAGAGAGAGTCACGTCACAGCGTCAACACCATAACTGGATATGCATGAGTGCACACAATCACACACACACACAACCACACAGTACAGCACATGAGTAATAGGTAGGTGCTTATTAAGACATGCATCAAAAGAGGTTTCACTCAGCAACGTGTGTCATTCCACGTCATAACTACCGCTTAGATGTTCATTTCGATGTATTCAAAAATCCCAGAATGTCAGTCAGAAGCTACCATATTTTTTTTATGCGTAGTGCATAAATAAAAATGTCAGCACAAAGTTGGAAACTGGGTAAAAAGTTTTGAAATATGGCGTTAGGGTAGCTGGGTCAAAGTTAGATCATATTTCTCTGTCTGTATGTCTGTCTCTCTGTCATTCCTTCTCTCATAAACCCACGTTTATAATGACAGCTGCTGTTCTTGCGGCAATCGCTGAACGACGACCAACTGAATCATGGGAGAAACACCACAAATGAGCTGAAACTATGTCATCAGCGCATGGCTTTGTCCTGTGAATCAGGTGAATCTGGGGCCAAGTATTATGTGATTCAGGATGGAGATGGATCACACAGACATGGTGTAAATTGGTGTGTGTCCTGACCCTCTGCAGCATGTGTGTGTGTGTGTGTGTGTGTGTGTGTGTGCACGCTCTTGTATTGCTATCCTTGTGAGAAACAGCAAACTTTAAAACTTGAGGAGTGTTTAGTCCTCTCTTCTTTTAGACGTTTTTTGAGGCTTATAACTTAGGTATGATGTTATGGTTAACAGGTTGAAAGTTGAGGGTAATAGTTAGGTATTTAGTGACAGTTGTTGGGATTAGGACTTGGACAGGCTCAGGTCACAGGAGTTTTAAAATCCTACCTGAAAGTTTCAGATTTGGTTTCACACATAAAGAGACATTTCGCAGGTTTTCTTCTGTATGATCGCAAATATACTCACACTGCAAGACATAACATTGCACCACACACTACATGATGTTAAGACTTTGCTTTTTCTTTCACATGCACTCTCATTTGTCTCTCTTTCTAATACACACACACACACACACACACATACACACACACACACACACACACACAACACTTTTATTTGTCCATAAGTTTCACTGATGTCTTGAAGGATATGTTATGTAGGGCAAAAGTCAGTTTATGCCACATTTAAAGCTGATTTTTGCCTGTAAACCCCAGATATTGGTTCTGACCAAAGTGCCAACTTCAACACTGACCGGTACAAATATGTGAGTGTTTTGGGTCTCTGTAATCCTTCTTCCTCTTTATACTGGACATATGTGAGTCTATTTCTCAATGTGTGTTCTCTAACAGAAATGGGGGACAAAATGAATATTCCTTGTTCCATGCAAAAACACATTCCAGCGTTCAGTCAAACCTCATGTGATGGTTCAACAAACAACATACCCAGGACAATGCAGGTACGTGACACCAGTGAGTATCCTTCTGCCACAGACACAGCAATGAAGATGCAACAAAGAGGGAAATTGTACTCAAAAGATGGTAAAATAACCACTTGAATTGAACTGTTGAACTGTTGAACCTTCACATTGGCTTTGGTTCGACTTTGAAAGACATTTTTACGTGGAATAAGGATTGTGGATTTTGTTCCTTATTTCCTACAGCAGACTTGCACAGGTTAGCTAACACTTTGAGGCAAGTATGGAGAGGAGGAAGAGATGGGCATGAGCAAGGAATATGAAATATCAAGATAGACTTCAAAAATCTTTAATGGACTCCAGTGTGCCTGTTCATCGATCTAAATACAGACTGCTGGAGACATCTGGCCTTTTTGTTTATCAGCCTGTCATGAAGATAACCATGTAAAGTTTAAAAATTCACTTTCTTGAATGTAAAACAACTACAATTACAAGCTCATAGACGGACTGGTGGCCATCTGAGTCAGCTGTGTACCTTGCTGGACCATGTGTGTCCTTTGGGGTCCCGTGTGGCAGTTTGCTATGTGAGCCGAGCTGCTCTCTGCTGGGACAATTAAAAGGCCAATCTGCACTCGGGCCATGACAGACATAAAATGACAACCCGAACCCTGGACAAGGAAGCAACCAAACACCATTTGTTGGAAGCTTCATCCAAACCACCTGTTAGGAAGAAGCTGCATTCATGGCTCAACATTACGACGCTAGGTAAAGTCTTCCTACACTACTAAAGGTAAATCACTATAAAATGAGAGAGTGAGTCCACACTTTGTGCAGGAATGAAAAGGACTTAATAAAATGGACCTGTAATACTTGGCAAATAAGGATATGATGTCACAGATTGCAGGCGTATGGAGATAGATAGATAGATAGATAGATAGATAGATAGATAGATAGATAGATAGATAGATAGATAGATAGATAGATAGATAGATAGATAGATAGATAGATAGAGCAGAGGTGTGTGTGTAGGTTAGAGAGTGAGCGTTTTCATGTGTGGAAATGGATGCAGAGGACATACAGAGTAGTGTGGGCATGTTAGCGTATGTGTAGGCATGTGAGTGCAAATGCAGGACTGTGTGTATGTGTGTGTGGGCACGTAGGAATCGATCTGCCTGTGTGCCTGAGCGGGGTGTTTGTTGGTGTATCTGTGCATGTATATATGGCTTCTCCAGTGCATCTCCGGCTCACCTTCCAGGCAGCAGGTCCTCCAGAGGCCCGAGTGCGTCATCACCTCCTCGTTCTTCTTGCTGGTCTCGTTCTCGTTGGTGCTCTTGATCTTGCAGACGCCACGCGAGTACAGCCAGTAGTCTGTCCCCACGGCGATGGTCATAAGGCTGAAGGCGGCAAAGGCCCCTACCGTGGTCAGCAGCATCTGAACTCCGCGGTCAAACACGCCCATGTTGCCGCATTCCACGAAAGGGGGGCCCCCTTTCCTCTTGATGTACAGGAAGTAAATATTTGTGAGTTTGCGTCGCCACGCCAGCTCGGAAAACGGGGGGTGGGCGGTGTCGGGTGGACGACGGTAGCGGGGGGCCGCTGGGGGGGCGGGGGAGTTAGGGGAGCTCGGGGGAAATCGTATGGTTGGTTTTGGGGTGGGACAACAAACAGGTGAAAATTAAGATGAGGGTGAAGGTTTGGAGAGGATGGGTGGCTGTTTGGCCCAACAGACGGGTCAAACAGACTTTGGCGAGGATGACAGAACCCCAGAGGTTTCTAAATTCTAGTCCTCAAGTGGCAGTAAGTTGCCCTGCTCTGGAAAAAAAAAGTTGACCTAAAAACACAGGCTTCTAGCAGATCCCACAAGGGACCTGGTCTGGGATCTAGGCCTACTTTGTTGAGTTGGAAGGCCTCTAAATGTCAAACTCTGAAAAAGGCCAAGATAATGAGAAGATGGAGGATTTTGCTCTGTTTCTCTGTGGTCGTCTCAGGCCTGAATTTGGCTTTCTGAGCTGACTAAAGCAGTTGCATGTATTACAATCCTCACAGCTTCAACGGTGATGTATGGAATGATGTGCATGTAGCGCTTGATTTTTTTCCCCACATGAGCCTACACTGTCATTCCCCGGCTCACATACAAACACAGACACACACACATGCACACACTCACTCACAGAGCCAAACTTTCACTCACACACACCTGTACACGGACAAGCACACGCATGCACGCAGTGTGAATTAATTCATACTGAAAAGGGATGAAGAAACACTGGGGTGTGGGGGTGGAGGGTGGTTAAGACTAACACAGTTGGCGGCCTGATTTCTTTAAAATGGCCCCAAAAAAGGCAAAAGCAGAGACCTCCAGCAGAGGATGACACAATTCAGGATGAGATCTGACTACCTTGATGTAACCCAGTGGATCAGGGAATTATGGAGGCTCATCTCCATAGCATTTCTGAAGAATCAGGCTATCACATGTATTCTGTGGGAAGAGGGTGACGGGAGACAGGCAAGACAGACAGGCAGGGCCCAAAATATGTTGGAAAAAAAATAAGGACTGGATGTGCTGAAAGAAACGAAAGAACAAATTCAAAGCAGCAGAATCAAGCGCTCCCCCAAAATCAAGGACAGAATGATAAATAATGCCAAATAATCAGCCGGTACCATGACTGCCATGAAAACCAGCCATTCCTTAAGAGATGAAGGAAAATAAACCAACCAGGGACGATCAACCCCTCTCTCCAAATAAGAAAAATCAAGCCAAAAAGAGGAGGAAAAAATATTAAGTTATGAAAATCAAACGACAGCCTGCTTAGTTTTCCTTTTTCCTAAAATTCTGATCCCCAGTTTCCATATGTGGTCCCTAGACCTTTCTCCGTCGACAGTGGAAATCTGCTATAGGGGGATACAGGCAGCGGTACCGACAGCACACCGCGGAGAGAGGGGCGCATCCAGGCGGAGAGGCCGAGCATCACCGGTCATGCAGCCGGTCGCAGGAATGAGGAGGACACGGAGGGATGGACGAAGCTTCCCGGAGCGTTAGAGCCTCTTCCTCCAGCATCCAAACGATCCTAGACGGTTATATCACGGCCAACCGGAGCACAACGAGCGCACACACGCACACACACACACAGCCGTTTACTGTCATCACATAAAAATCATCAGAAATCATCAAAAGCAATGATTTTTTTGTCAAGGCTGTCAGGCGTGGGGGATTATGTGCGCAAAAAAAATTATTAAATTTCAGGTCGAGCAACACATCAATCCTTGGTTTCCTCGTTTTCCTTCTTCGCAGAGCTGAGATAGAAGTGGAGAGAGGAGAGGAGGAGGAGGAGGGGGTGGATGATGGTTAGAAGCAGAGGATGAAAAAAATCGACACAACCAGAGAGCGAGGAAGAGAGAGGGAGAGAGAGAGAGAGAGAGAGAGAGAGGGGGAGATGTTCCGTGCGCAGCAGCAGCAGCACTGCAAAAAATGTCCTTTTCAACAAGTCAGTTCATCTCATGCTGAACCTCAGGATTTCATTTTCCTCAACAAAAAAAAGCACACGTGTTCCATCAACTTGTTGGTAGAATTATTTTCTTTAGAGCCATTTTTCTTGATATCCTTTCTATACTGAAGCTTTAATGCAACTTCAATTATAGCATAGCACCTTGCAAAGACAGAGGCAATTCAAAGTACTTTATGCAAATGCATTAGAACAATATTAAACACAATCAAAAGCAAAATGAAATCAATTAAAACAGAATTAAATTTGATTAAAAATAGATCAAAGGAAATAAAATAAATAAAAAACAATAAATAACAATAATATAAATAGGAAAAATAACAACAACAATAATAATCATAATAATCATAATAATAATTGAGTTAGCTGTTCAGTTATATTTTCTACAGTATTTACTTAAATTGAGCAGCTCTTTGAAGGGAATTCCTCTGCTGGAAATCAACAACTGCTCATCAATAACTAAACACTAACTAAAATAACTGCCCCAGAACATTCTCTATTTTCCATGCATTTAGCAACTAATTATAGAGTTTGGGCCTGTAAAATAAATTGTAAGCTTTTTATTTCCCAAGGTCTACATACTGCCAGGAACACAATTCTGGTAGAATCATTTATTTATTTAATTTTGTTGGCCTAAAAGTTATAAAATATAAAGTTTTAGGGTCTAAAAATATTGGAATAAGTCCAAAAAATAGTCCATGTGTATGTTTTTTTTTACTGTGGAATGTAAGCTTCCTCCCATGGTTACTAAAACCCCTGAAACTCCCCCACAAATATAGAGGGTTTGACCTCGATGGTAGCAATGGCCCTGTTAAAATAAGACCTGAATGTAGAACAAATAACTTGTTACGGCAGATATTTTTTGCAGTGCATTTGCCCTAAATTGCCAAAGGAATCTGGGGTTAGATTGTATGGTTTATTTAATGTTTTTCAGGGGAGACAGAACATGGTCATTTAAAAGAAGGGCAGCAGGTGTGACTAATGCTTAAAAAGATGTACGAACCAAGCTTTACCGCCTTGCTGAAGTGTCCTGGAGCAAGGCACCACCCCATGACGTCTGACCTCTGACCTCTTCATGGAAGAGGGGGCAAGAAAAAGGACAATTTTCTGACAGGGATCAATAAATAACATTATTATCCTCAGCAGGTTATTATTTTCCAACAGACTGACGTGTATTTTAATTTCCTGGCGAGGGGGAGATGTGAGACACAAATGATGAAAGGGGTGAGCGGTGAGTGGAAAACACCTGACCGAGCGGTTAAGGGCTTGGCTGGGTTCAGCAGAAATAGATGGGTTAGGTTGTAAAGCTCAGTGATCCATGCTCTGTATGTTTGACTCTGTCATATGTTTCATATCCCCCCGCCTCGCAGAGAAGACAATGATTCTGATACTGTCACAACCACTGAAATATACTTCATATTATATTTAGACACGTGTTCCAAAGATTATCACAATAAAAAGGATTCATTTTAAAGGTATTGTATGCTTTGAGTGCCCAAACATTTTTTAGGTATGCATGCAAATGTGGAATGATGTCAGTGGTGCATGTAGGTGGAAATATAGTGCATAACCCAGATTCTGAATGAATGTAGACCTAATCTGCATATGTGACGGGATAATTTCTGTATATATTTAATTCAATCTCTAAATATATTCTGAAGTTTGTGTGAAAATGTTCTTGTTTTGTTTGTTTGTGTGTGTTTTATTAGTCACATCCTGCTCGTCCTCACAGTGCACCATGGTTACTGCTGCCTCGTCGCGGTGCTGAAATGGACAGCTCCCTCGCAGGATCCAGAAGCACGGCAACTGTCTCCCCCTTGTGATAGGCTGCTCTGTAGCCACATGGTATTTTCATGGGGATTGCCAGGGATAGAGACACACAGATGCACACACACGCAAACAAACACACAAGATACTCAGCGCAGCAGGCTGGCCTAGAGCTAACAGAAACTGTTTATGTTTTATTCTCTGCGAGGAGGCGAAGATGGGTTGAAGCTGCATTTCTGCCTGTTGTCGATAATGGTGATTTGCCATTCATGAATGCATCAGGTTAATGTCTTCATGCAAGTGTTTTAATTGATCAGTACTGTTGTTGCTTCTCTTCTTGGCTGGGCCTCGCTTGAAAAGGAGGATGTTTAATCTCAAAAATGGAGGCTAACCAAGTTAAATAAAGGTTAAATATAATGCATTATAATAGTTTTAGCAATTTTTTAAAGCAAATATCAGTGTCTTTGAGCAGGACACAATGAATCACTCTCAATGCTTTTCTCTAATCTACCTGGCAGGTCAAGTAGGACGAGAATCTCTTTCACAGAAATCACAAGTACATTTATGTTAGTAGTCTAAATCACAAAAAGGGGTTGCAATACAGAAACATGTCATATCCCAACATTATTAGATCAGTATTTGCCCATGCTAAATATTTATGATATACACATTTCAACCATAGCAGGTGCCTAACTACCTCTGAAACACTAGCGAGAATGCCAGACTCACCATGTGAGATCTTTAAGAATTGTTGCCTATCTTTTCCATTATTTCACAAAACAATACCAAACAGTTAGTTTGGTAAATGCGTGAGCTAACATAACTTTAGAACTTAAATATGTTTTCTTGCGAGAGTGAACCTTAAAAGGGAAGTCAGAAGGCAGCTCAAAATTAGTTTAAAATTAGACCCTCCCTACCTCCTAAGTGCCCACTTCTTTCAAACACAAACGAAGGCTTTCTATTAAACAATTCAGGCCTTCAATTCTATTTTAACGAGTTTTAGTGGGAAGTACCTGCCATGACAAATAAACTGAACTTTAGGAGTAAAATCAGTGGAGTGACCCTCTAACATAGTCAATATATATGTAGATCTCCATCCAAGCAGAAAGGGAAACAATATTTGGAACAAAACATGCTGACCCTTTACAGGATTTACTATCTACTAACATGATAGTGAATTACATTTAGACCACATTGAATGTGCAGATCGAAATCCTTATCTACAGGGAATGAGTATATACTGGCACCAAGAAATGGATTCTTTCCGATACGATGAGTTCTGACGTTTCAGATGCATGGAAGGAGCTCACATCCTACACACACTGCAGCAACGCAGCTGTGGGCTATACAGTACAAAGGCTAACTCACAGAGGAGGTGCGATTCCTACACAACATTTCATGATTTCTAGGTACCAAAGTTCAGATTTTTCACAGTTATCTCTCGCTGCCATTTGCAGCATCTGATATGCAAAGTTATTCACTACAGCTTCTAGCGATAAGGCTGCTAGTGCTGCCGGCCTGAAATCTGAGACTCAGAGTGAATGTATAAACCAAGAAGCAAAGTGGTAGCAACTGGTTCAGCCTGTGAGTTCATACATACATGTTTCAGTCTATGCCTGAGACATTACTGATTTACTGTTGAAGAAACTTGGAAGAATGGATGTTGGCATCGTTCTAGCATTTTGAAATTACACTAAGTTGCCTGTTGGGGATGCTGTAATTAAATGTCAAAACTTCAAATTTTGAAAGGCCATAACTGCTGCAGCAGTAGTCTGATCTGGACGTAATGAGGGAGGCTCTGTCTTGTCACCGATTGGCCTACAGCTGCCTGCACCATTTGTGGGTGATGAGATGTTCTTCTTGCTTTTGTTAGTGTCTTTGTCCCCACACACGTCCATGCATGCTCCTGACAACACATGCAGCTTCGACATGCATGCAACAGTAACATACTGTGCTTTCCATGCTTGTGTTGTTAGCTCATGACTTTCTCCATTTTACATTATATTCTACAAATACAAACTCACCCCTGCATCAGATTATTTAGTTGGAATTGATATTTATCAACCTCATAAATACAAGGATAAAGACCCTGCCAAGGCAAGGGAACACAGATTTGACAGAATACTTTGGGATTTTAGATTATGCGCTTATTCGCTTTCTTTCTGAGAGAGTTATATGAGAAGATCGATACCACTCATGTCGCTATGCTAAATATGAAGCTACAGCCAGGAGATGGTTAGCTTAGCTTAGCATAAAGACTGGAAACAGGTGGGAACATCTAGCCTTGTCCTGTCCAAATATAACACAAGATGCCTAAAAGCACCTCTAAAGTGCACTAATTAACATGTTATATCTAGTTTGTTTTATCTGTACAAAAATGGGGGGTTGTGACTATTGCTTGGCCAGGCACAGTGACTTCCTGGAGTCTTGCCATCGCTGTGAAGTTGCCAGGCAACCAGCAAGACCCCAGGAAGTCACTGTGCCTGGCCAAGCAATAGTCACAACCCCCCATTTTTGTACAGATAAAACAAACAAGATATAACATGTTAATTAGAAGTAACTACGTAATTCCACTTCTGTTTTAGTACGGACTAAACAAACAAAAGAGACATAACGTGTTAATTTGTGAACTTTAAAGGTGCTGGTAGGTGGATTTTGTTAACTTTTTAACAGAGCCATGATGGCTTAACTGCTTGTTTCCAGTCTTTGTGCTAAGCTAAGCTAACCAGCTACTGGCTGTAGCTTTATATTGAATGGACAAATAAGAGAGTGGTATCGATTTTCTTATCTCAGCTCTCAGCAAGAAAGACAATATTTCCCAAAATGTCGAAGTACGTCTTTTAATCATCAACACAATGAACTGACATATTTATGCTTTTGATTTTTGTTATCCAGCACACAATGCAGGAGTTTAAGTGGTATGTTAATTTTATAACCACTATTAACATATCCCAGAAGACTGTCGTCACTAGAAAAAATGGCAGCATTGGTCACCGAGTAAAAAACATGACATTTTTCTGACACATAACCTCTTGTGATTGTGTGAATAATGACTGTTGTGTCTCAGGCAAAGACGGAAGTAGTGTGAGGTTAGTATAAAGTTGCAAAAACACTTAGAGGGGAGACTGGACACTTAAAAAAAAAAGGTATAAATTGTCCAACTGTAAAGGCAGCAGTCCTGTTTGCATTCTGTCTCTTACCAGCAGTCAATTACATTTTTTTAACCATAACCACAATCTTTCCATTACATTAACAAAGTTGTTTGAGTTGCCTTAACCTAACCAAACCTCAACCATACAGGTGGCAGATCAGAAAACGGTCATATTGAGTATTTTTGCATCGATCAGTTGCATTTTGGAACAGAAAACGTTCATATGGGTCATTTTCCAAGGCAACATGTTTTGTTGTGTAGGTACTTCTTGAAAGTGTCATGTCCTTTGTAATTTTCAAGTGTCATTACAGTATGCTGCATGACCTCAACTGTGGGAGGATCTTGTCTGTAAAGATCAAGTGTGCAAAGAATGTTGGGATTTGTTACCAGAGGGTGTTTAAGTGTTCTAAAAAGGTACAGCGAGGTATTATGATATTGCACTATCAATCATTCTGAAAGAACAGGTTTAACTTCTTTCAAATGAGCGTTACCTCATTCAGTGACGCAAATCCTTTAGCCTAATAACATTTCATACACTGAGTGAATTACAATTACAGAACCAAAACTAAATCTGAAGATTCTAGAAAGACACAGTTTCCAAACGAAAGATACAAAAAGAGCTCAGAAGAAGAGAAGAAGCTGCAGAAAGAGTGGGAGGAAGAAAGTGAGAGAAAAGGAAACAGAGCCACAGAGAAGAAGAGAGAGGCTGAGAGTGAACAGTCTGCCATGTTGGCCGCCCTCCCTCCTCCTCCTCTGGGGTCTAGAGGACATGTTTAACATTCTACTCTACTCCTCCTCCTCTCCTCTCATCCAGCCACAGCCTCAAGTCCCTGCTGCACTCTGGTTACTGATGGCCAGAGACGAGGAGAGAGGCACAGAAAATCCCTTAATCATGACCAGCACTGCGTTGTTGCTGCATTGTTGTTGCTGGATCTAATATGTGTTCATTCTCCACAAGCGATGTGCCGATGACACGTGCAGTTTGTCTGTTGTTTTGGCGTTTTCATCTTAGAAGGTTCTTTACCTCTTGATTAATGCCAATATGTTGCTTTGTCAAGTATATTATTGCTTTGTCAAGCAACATATTCACCAAATATCTAAAAAGTGCTATATACTGATAAGCTTTTATGTCCTTTTTCAGAAAAAAATGTTGTTTACATCCACTCATTGTTCAAAACTTGTGTAATTTTCAGGATTTTAGGCTATACCTGCTGTTTTCCAAGAGCCATGATTTGTCTTTTTCTTCATGTGAACAAACAATATTCAAAAACTACTGAGGCTTCGGAAACGCCTCATGAAACTCTTTGTATGTTCTATTTTCAAATTAGAGCTGCCTTGTGATTCATCTCACTTGAAATACAACATATTTAAGGTTTGTGTGCCTTTACTGGGTCCTCTGATACCATATGAGGCTGGACACAACTATCATTGAAAGTTAAGAAGAAATAACTATGTGTCACGTGAAAGGGGTCGCAAGCAGTGACCCCAAGTATCTAAAAATGATTACTGCGCCATCAGTTAATCAATTATTACAGATTTAAATATGAACTTCATCTTATGTGGACTGTACTTTGGAGCCACCCTTTCATTGTGGAGATGGTTTGCCATTGTTAGACAGAGCAAATTAACATGTCAAAGTTCACCCAAGTGGAAATGCTTTGCGGGCATTTACTTTGCTGCCGTGACCAAACGCACTGATCACGCTGATTCCACTCAAATGAATTGAATTCTGCTGGCATGAATGTTTTTTAGCCATTTTGTGTATCTCTGCTGCTTTCTTAGCATTTGTACAGGAACGAGTGTGAGAGTGTGCAGAAGGTGGGTGCATAAGCATGTGCACTGCATTTTAATTTGAAAGTACTGGTATGATTTATGTGGATCTATGAGTATTTTACACACAAAGTGACACACCAGCAGGACTTATAGGCACATTCACAAGAGTCCTATTTGTACATGTCTGATTTAGGCTAACGTGGCTCCATTCTCTTCTTTGCTCTCTTTTTTACCTCCTATCTTTCTCATTTTATCTTTCCTTTTTAACCTCACAATTTCTATCTTTCCGCCGCCCTCACACTCCCAAACACTTTTTGTCTGTCCTCCCTCTGCCTTCCCCTTTTTCTTCCCTCTTCCTTGCTCTTCTCTCTCTCCCCCTCGTTGCCTGAGGGTGAGCCAGGGTGTCCTGTTCCTCTCGCTCTCATCGCGAGCTTCCAGTCTGCATGAATGACTCTGCGTTACCTGCTGCAACCTGGCCTACTTCGAAAGTTCCTCCTCTGCTCTGCTCCAGCGCCACCAGCAAAGTCACAGCCAGACAGAAAGAGGTGGTAGGCTGGTGAATTAGCAATGTGGAGGGAGGAAGAGAGCAGATAAGAGAGGAGCAAAGAAAGAAAAGTGTGCAGCTTTGAATATATTTTTAAGAGCACTTCATGCTGCATTCACATTGTGGCAGTACTCCATAGAGGACAAACTGGATTATTCATTTTTTCAGTGGGTGAACAATGGAAGATTTCCTGCCGGCGCTGCTTTTTTTCCCCTAGATTTTCCAAGATTTTATCTGCTGCTGAAAACCAGACATGGAAAAGCCTTTCAGAATGGACGCAGCCACATCTGTTTGTCCAGCTGTTTTGGAGGAAAAGACAAAGTGAAATTTCAGTTTGGTTGTGCTGTGCCACTTCTCTGTTTCGCTTCCTTCTACTTTAACGTGGAAACATTTAAATAAATCATGTCCACCTTCATCTTCAGACATTACTATAATTACCCTTAACAAATTGGGCCGTCACTGAGACAACAAGCAGTCTGTACACTGAATTAAAATGGGTCCGTTTGTGTTGAATCTGCTACATTTCTGTGTAGCAAAAAACTGGAACGCTTGTTATTTTGCGATCTTATACTTTACATGCTGCAGCTTTATTCTAAGTCTAGTTTATTCCAATTTGGTCTTCACATTAGCTGACCCCGTCAGAATAAATTTTCACTCTTATCAAAAGCTGTTACCAGAGGGGTAAACAGCAACATGCTCACTGTACTCACAAAAATGAGTGTATGAGAAATATGGTTACATTTTTCAGGAGCATAAAATGCTACACTACAGCTTTGGTCATTTATTCAAAATGTATCAGTTTATTAGAGAATACGCAAAGCTCTTTAAGGCATAATTTCACAAAAATTCACACGCACACACACACACAAACACACACACACCCACTCAGACACACAATTGGCCCAAATATCTGTAGTGGTACAGGTATCGATTTAGTGGTATCTTCAGTAGTCAATTTTGTTTTTCGACCGGACCTCCTATCAGGGTTTATTTGCATTAAATAAATAATACATCAACGCACTCAACCCCAGTACTTGTAGAGGGGTTCTGAATCCTCAAAAGCAAAGAGCAAAAATCACAAACAAACACCCTTTTTCAGTGTGCAAAGTCCATGCTTGTTAATTCATGCCTGAAACATCCATGCATTAATTAACAATTTAATTGGAGTACTGTCCAGTTTGTGATTTTTCTTTTGCATGAAACCTAACAGTTCTTTTTTTTTTATGTGTTTGCACTATGTGTCCTTGGACTCTCCTGTGAATCGATCCTACAGAGAGAGAAAGAAGATCAGACTGAAGAGGAATCGGCAGGAATTTCACCTTAATTAACTTGAAAGTGAAATGAAGGAAAACATTTCAAAATGTCCTAAGTGCTTACTATATAGAAAATAGTACAACAATGTTTAATTTACACTAGAAAAATGATCAAATGAAGAAAACATTTTAAAAACATTTATTCTTTATTTGGATCCCCATTAGCTTCCACAAAGCGGCTGCTAGTCTTCCTGGGCTCCACAAAACAACAGTATAAACAAACAGGCCAACATACTGACAAAATGTAATGTTGATAATGAAGAGTGATAATGTAGAGAGTTACTCTTATTAATCTCTGTGTGAGAGCTCATGTTGCTCAGAATGAAGAAACAAGAAGCCTTCATGTTCATGTACTCTGTTCCAGCAATAAAACACATTTTTATTTTGTTCAGGACTAAAACATAGTACATGTGAAATTACTCCAGAACTGTTTTGCAATGTGCAGTATATATATCGTCGCTGTCCTGTTAAAACCATGTATTTCCAATATGTCAACTTTTCATGAGCTAAGAAAAATAGCCGTTTTCAGCTTTGTGACAGTGCATATTTCAGCTAATTAATGGATTTTTGAGCAGTTTATAAAGCGTATTCACATTTTGTTTTATTTTTTTTTTCAAGATTTTATAAAATCTTGCTAGCCCTCATGACTCCTAGGCTAAAAACTACGATGCAACTGTGTATGCAACATTTTTACGGATAATGAGTGACTAGTCACCTATAAAAAGCCTCATATTCAAGGTCAAGACTGCGGGTCAAAGAGCTAATCACCAGACAACATGTATGCCTCCATCCTTAAGCCTTGGGTTCAATTTAAATAAGCAGATAAGTGCAGGAATGAGTAGGATGAAGGGAGAGACGGGCTAATTGCTGTGGATTTTCAGTCCTCCAAGGTATTGTCTCCCAGACCCTGCTGTTACAGAGGTGAACGTCTCTCTCCTCTCGTCTCCTGGGTGAACGAGGGAGGTCCCAAGGCGGACCTCCCTCTTCAGAAGTCAGCGTTAATGGGGGCAGAAGGAGAGAAAGACAGGAGCTCAATCAAGATTTCTTTTTTTTTTCACTCCCAGCTTTTTCAATATTTTCTCTCTCTCCTTCCTAACTTTTCACTTTATAGTCTAACTTCCTGTTGAAAATTCTCTCTCTCTCTCTCTCTCTCTCAGTGTGTTTCTGACTCTTTCCGTGGTTTGTGTTGGATGATACTAAGCTGACATTCATCCAAGAACACCAGCCTACACAGAGCCTATACCTCATCTTCTGTCAGGTGTCTGTCTGTCACTGTTATCATGTAGTCATAGTGCAAGTAGCACCATCAGTAAGAAGTCTGTTCATATCCTATAGAGTTGCAAAGTTATTATGGGCTCACCTCCTTGGATCAGGAAGTAAAAAACTCATCTTCAATTCATTGATTCATGATTTAGATGAAATTTGCTCTGGAACTTCATGGTACCCTGAGGATGGGTCCTAATGTTTTAGTGACCTCCTGAGCTTTCCTCTAACCCCACTTTCAGGTCAAACTTCAGCCTCAAATGTCAACTTGTACACCACAAATATCAAACTCTAATGGACAGAAATGGCATGAAATTGAGTGCATTAATGCTTCCCAGAAGATGAACCAGTTTCATTTTGGACACTAGTGCCACCCTCTGACCAAAATGTCCATCTAGCATCTTCCATCATTTATAGCAGCTTTGCCACTCAGTGCTAGATAGAAGGGTGGTATCACAAGAAAAAGTGACATCAGTGCATATACAGCATTACACCAGCTAAGTTGCTTACAGTGTACAAAGGTCTTAAGGCTGATATCAGTCTAAAGTCTGTGTTCCAACCATAGACTGTATATAATAATAATAATAATAATAATAATAATAATACATAATATGAGATGGATGACGCTTCTCCACTTTCTCCCATTGTACAAATTGAAGCCAAAATACCTCAGTTACGGGCGCTGCCATCTTGCGCTGGTGACATAATTTGGAGCCAGAGTCTGTGCAGTAGTGATCCACGGTGGAGCCGCGGTGTCGAGTTCCCGCCTGTACACCCGGCTGAACCAATCGCGAGCACACTCACAGTTACAAATTAAAACCAAACTTATCAGAAAGGTGAACACTTGAACAAACATCAGTGTGATAAGAACTACCTAAAATGACAGAAACCATCTTTGGGAAAAATTTATTTGATGTGTACTTTGACTTTTCAGTTTGGTCCATGTCCCATCTCCTAACATGGAGGAGGCGGGGCTTATGACCTATACTGCAGCCAGCCACCAGGGGGCGATCCAGATGTTTTGGCTTCACTTTTGGCTAGCTGTCACTTCATCCATCTATATATACTGTCTATGGTTCCAAACAAAAGACTCAGGTTCAAGCCCCCATGTCTGCAAGTATCAGCCCTGCTAAAGTGTCCTTGAGCCAAACATCCTTGCGGAAGGTCCTTGCGGGGGAGGGGATGTAAAAATACTGTCCCCACATGTATAATGTAAGAGCCATTACAGTATTATTAAAAGCAATTCAGACGTAATATATCTTAATGAATCTGGATGACTTAATTTGCCTTACAAGCACAAGAAGATAAGATGATAATGACTGATCCCGGTGGAGAAATCTTGTCATTACAGCAACCAGCAGTAACAGGAGCCAATAAAGAAAGAATTCATATAAAACAAAATGTCACATTGGGAGATGGAAGTTAGAGGTCGTTGTAATGCACCCGCCAAGTTAAATACCACAATGTCACATAGAAATACATGAATAGACAAGGGACAGCTTTATGATTGGGTGCAAAATAACAGCACATTACTAGCACTGACATAAAAATATATGAAAATATACCTGTGGTGTGCATCCTCATGCTTGTGCTGGTAGAACATTTATCTTTTTTGCTCATCAGAATTGCTCTATAGTACCACTAGTGGTCAAAAACACCACAGGGCACCTCTAAGAATGAACAATACTAAATGTGTAACAGAAGAGTTGCTGGCATGCCCACTGTATTCAGATGGTTGGTGTGTATCTAAAGAGAGCCGACGTGAAACTGGAACTTCCGGGTCCAAAAGTAAGAAAACACCATTATTCAAAACCTGATTGACATTCATAATAATGCAAATTACTAAAACTCCAGCCCTGGAACATGGCCTTGCTCAACATTATGTCATGTGGCACACTCTACTTGTCTAGATATGGATGGTAAATTCTTTAAAAAACTATGCAATATTGTTTTGTATTTAAAACTTCTGTTTTTAGTAAACACCATTTCCCAGAAGCCCATGACAGTCATGAGTTAAACGTCAGCAGCTTGACAGACTGAGATGCTCCTATATGACATTTGGTCATATGGGAGTAACTTTAAAAAGTAGTTTCCATTAATACTGTTTGTAAATATTGTTTATGTCAACTTTTGAGTTGTAATCCCAACATTTCCAAGTTGACTCTTAATAGAAGAGCCTGAAAAATCAAACATGTGAATGTGAATGCTTGCACGTCATAAACAAAGGAATCTCTCCCACCTGTACATCTCACATCATGTGGCACGAGGACAGTCGATGGCAACCTATGAGAATGGACAGGTAGGGCTGAACAGCACAGATGCTTTTCAGACAGCAGAGATTACAGCTAAAAAGATGGAAAGGTGACATTAGAAAAGAGTATCCTGGATAAAGGAGACACAGTTGACGTACAAGATGCACACTGCCACACTGGTAAAAGTTTATGGGATGTGTAGTTATTTTGAATGCTAACAAATGAATTGTTGTGTAACTTTGTTGAAATGATGAAGTGCTGTTCTAGATATTCTTTTATCTTGGAAAATTGGTTGTAAATATCTATAACATGTTTCACTTTCTCAGAAAGACTGAAAGAAACCTTCAATGAGAGATTGCAATGGGTTACAGAAGTTAGTGGAACAGCAGATACTCCGGATGTGATGTCACTCCTGCTCTCTATAGGCATCATATAGCCTGTAGTGAAACAGCAGAAACATATTCTTTAGCACATGCTACACTGATCCTGACATCTTAGCTGCATATTAGAAACGTCCTTTGGTTGAGGTCCACTACTCACTTCTTCTTCTTCTTCTCTCTCTTTCTTTTTTCCTATGGCTCTCTCTCTCTCTCTCTCTCTCTCTCTCTCTCTCTCTCTGGAAGTTAAAGGGCCAGTGGAGCCTGATTAGGATGCAGAGGAGAAAGGCTCTGCTGCAAATTGAAAACATATCGATTCTCCTCATGCTTGGAGGGAGAGGGGGCGAGAAACAGAGGGAGAGAAGGAAAAGGACGGGAGGAAAGAGAGAGAGAGAGAGGGAGAGAAAGAGAGAGAGAGAAGGAGGATAAAAGCTGGTGATAAAACAGGGAGCGCAAGACAGTTGCCCAGTGCCAGTAGCAACTTGTGTGGATGTCTGGTCTCTGTTACACGCATGCAAACAAACACATATGCATTTTTTTCATATACTAAGATAACATCCCATGGGTTGAGGGCTCTATGGTCGTCATGGCAACGGGGTCAGGGCAGCGGCTGTGCGTATTTGCGTGCGTGTATGCGTCTTCTACATGTGAAGGCATTCTGTCATGTCCAGCTGTGGCAGGGAGAGGCCGCGGGATGCCGATGAGAGAGGACAGCGCATAACACGTACAGATGTGCTGACTGCACAGTTTCCATGGGAACAAGCCCCCCCCACACACACACTCCCACCAACACCACCACCATCAACATATCCCTCCTCCTTCCATCGCTCCTCATTGCTCTTGCAAAAGCTTGACAAGCTCCGCTAATACGTCTCGCTGCGTCGTTATGTGTCCATGCATTCCTGGTAGAGCTCTCACATCAGCTACAGCTCAATCTAGCTTGTCCTGAGTGCACGTGTAACAGCCTCTAAGTGTGTTTGTGTATGTGTGTGTGTGTGTACATATTAGTGTGACATGCTTGTCTCATTCTTTAATCAAGGATGAGGGCGAAGAGAGGAGAGTGTGAGGGAGGTGGTGGATGTTATCAAACAAAGTGGCTTTCTGTCTTGTGCACACACACACACTCACACACACACACACACGGGGCAAGCATCATTAGTGTGCACACAGTCACAGTCATTGCCGGTACCAGAGCTGATCATAAAGCCTATTCTTGTCTTGTCTGCTGTACAAAAGCTGCCATCATATGGTTATCCGCTGCCACTGCATGTTTAATAGGCTAATTCTAAAGTGTTGGTGGCAAAAGTGGAAAATCAGTATGTGTGCACATTACATACATTAGATGGCATGTGCACATAATTACTGGTATCTGTTTCAGACTGCTTTGAGTGCTGCATGACCAAAGTGCTGCATGACCATGTCAAAGTCTTGCAGAAATGGTAAGCCAGTTTGTTGAATGGATTTTCAACAATTTTCCCGTAAAATAACACCCCATAATATCTAGGGCTTAGATGTAAAAAAACCCCAAAAAACATTGCATTGAACCAGCAATGCAGGGATGTTCTAAGAGGCCTGGAGGACCTTCCAGGTCTACTACTGTGTTGCAATCAACTGTATTTTTGAATGGATTGCCCTGTACATTGCCGTCCTCTAGTTGATTACCGGTGAAAAAGTAAAACTTACCAAAAGCGTCAAGATCAAGTCAACTAGTGGGGATATTTTTCCCCTAAAGGCATCTCCGCAAAAATATCCACTAAAACAGCCAAACGTGTATATTTTACAAAGGAAAACAATGAAAAGAAGAACAAGTCTGTTCAGTGTACGTGCCTTACTGTTTTTCAAGACACCGCCTAATAAAGGAGAAATGTGTAGCCTAACGACTAGGAAGACATGGTGTATATCATCATGTGTTTGCACTACTGAAAGATCAATACATCTACATGATTGATGCTGTTTTGGTTTATTGTTCACGATCAGATGGACTGAATCTGCTCCTATTGACAACATCATATCGATTATTTATTCTGAATTTACTTTTTATTATTATTAGTTTTACTAACATCCATGGAAACCTTGAGATAATGAAAAGAATATAAAATGATTTATCGTTGTTTTTTTTTTTGCTGAAGACGCCCAATGCTGATTTACGACAGTTTCACAAACATACAGCCGTCACGCTTTACGGTAGAGTGTGTCGCTCGCTGGGCAGAGGCTAGACAGCTGTCAGAAGGTAAGTTAGAAAAAAAAAACACATAAAAGGTGCTGCCTTTTCCCGCTCGTATTAATCATATTATCTAACATTTTTAGTCAGTTCGTTTTGCAGTTTTTGCCCTTTCATAAAGTCCCCAGTGCTGTTGCTCCCGACTAACAACAACTAACGTTACTGCTAGCGCTCACACATGCTACTAGCTAAACACACCTCTGCAAGTCACCATTAAACTAGACACTGTGACTGTTTAGAGGTTCGTACAAACTTTTTGTTTGTCACATTTGCATTATCCTTGCGGGCAAATGGCTGCTTGATTTCTACAGCTTGTTCATCTTATTAAGTAACGTTAAACGAGAGACGGAGTCTGGCATTATTCATACATTGCTGTTGTGCTACAGCCATAGCACTGCGTTCATGAAATAGTGTTTTTCTACTAGGCGTATTTACATTCCTCCTTGTATACCTATTTTGTAAACTTGGTGTGGAGATACCCTATTGGGCAAAGTTAAAGTAAAAAATACTCTAGCTTTGAATGCATATTAGCAGCTCTCACATTTTAAACATAGCAGCAATGTGTGAATATGTTGGCTGGCTGACTGTTATGTCTTTGACCAGCTCAGGCAATGCGCATTGGACTACCCAGTGCAGAGACACTGCAAGGTGGATCTTTGAAAGCTTTGGTTGTGGTGAGTGTGCGTTTCCTTGATGCTTCACACTGCATGCAGATGTCTTATAACACACCACATAAATTTCACTTGTGATGGTTGGTTTGTGTTTGTGTTTGTTAAACTCCATGTCTTGTTTTAATGTGTTTTGGACACATTGTTGCGCTGTTGTTGGTTGGTTGGTTGTTGTTCATCCTCTTCCTCTTCTGTCTTTCCTCCTCCCAGACGGTGCTCCTGAGTGTGTTTATGTTCCAGCTGCTGAGGACTGTTGGACTTAGGGCATTTTCCATGGCATCCGAGACGTACACGTCAGGCACACACTCTGCCGCCTTCGTCACTTGTCCTAACGACACAGTGGCTAAAGACTTGGCCAGGTGATACAATCAGCAACATCTTCATTCTGTTTTACAAATGTTTTATCTTTTTGTAAACATGATTATATAATAAAGCATACATCTATTCTTGATGTATCTCTGTTACTGGCTGGACACAATGAAAATGGGATGTCAAATCTGATTGGAAGTAAAAAAATGTTTAGCTCAAATACTTCACCCTGCAAGACAAATGTATATTTTCAATTCTGCCATTCAGTCAACAGGATTCAGCATTCTTGACAGTTCTTTCATGCATATTCATTTGTGGCTCAGAATTCATACAAAGTCTTGAAAGTTTGGAAAATGCTTAATTTTAACTGTTCAAGGTTAGGAACATTCTTGAATTAGAATATATTCCTTGAAAAATGCTTGATTTTCAGCATAATCTGGTTTTACATTGACACAATCACTCGTAAACCAAAAATCTTTCAATATTTAAAATGAAACGATCCCCTCATCATATTTGTTTGTTGACCCCCCGGCATTTATAGTAACAATGTAGATGTGATGATAAAGGCTTCGAGAGTCTGGAAATGTTTGGGTTAGGTACCTTGAAAGTGCTTGAATTTTACTCTTAAAAAGCTGTATGAACCCTGTATTTTAAATGAAACAATCCCATCGTCATATATGTCATCTGTTATTTATAGTAACAATTTAGATGTGATGATAAAGGCTTCGAGAGTCTGGAAATTCTTGGTTTAGATACCTTGAAAGTGCTTGAATTTTACTCTTAAAAAGCTGTACGAACCCTGGTGGCTGCTTCATTCTTTTCTTCTGTCTCACAGGGGTATTGTGGAAAAGAAGCTAGCTGCTTGCGTCAACATTGTCCCAGCAATCAAATCTATGTAAGTTTTGAGACGGCTGCTTTTCAGTTTTTGCTTAAAGACAGGTCATGGATGAAGGGATTTCTCAGGCAACAATTGAAATAAATGACTTTGTCCTTTTAAAAGTTTGTACTTTGTAAACAAATAAATAAGGATGACTCCCTAGGATTTATTAGATGACAAATTTTTTATTTTGTCTTGTTCCTTCAGATATGAATGGCAGGGTAAGATTGAGGAGGACAATGAGGTGCTGCTGGTGAGTGTTGGCTGAGAATTGTAATATTTTCTAATATGTAATATTATCTGTGTAAAATTGACTTTAAATGCAGCTAAATCCTATTTCTACACCATGGGGTAAATTACTATCGCTGCTGCTATTACTTCAAATACTATCACTGCTACAGCTGCACCTTTAGTCACTGTTTGAACAAGTCAACACTAAAGCACACATTCTCAGCTGTGAGCTTGGGTTATGGCAGTATGTGGCTTCTACACATTAGGTATCATTAAACTTGTAAATTATTTAAATAGGACTTCTTTAAAAGACGTTTTGTTTTTATCCAAAAAAAATAGGATGGACCAACCGGAACCAGAACGTAACCTGTTCCATGTTGGTGGAAAAAGGGGTATCTGTGGGCTGTAACTTTCCACAGTGGTGCATTTCTGGCTAGGCCTCAATCAGTGATGTCAAGGCAGGTTATTTGCTTTTGGCAACATCAAATGTAAGAACAGTATAGATAGATGATCCCTAATTTCAAATCCCTCTAATAGCTCTTGTCCACTTCACATTGTCACGTTTAAAATCTGCGCGAGACAAATTTCCGGATAAGACAGGTTACATGATATTTATGTCTTTTGAGAATCGAGATGTTCACTGCATCAGATTGGGTGATCATGGTGCCTTCAAGTCCTTACCCAGACATGTCAGACTATATGTACAACCATGACCAGTGTTAGCTTGTGGTCTTTCATGGCCTGCATCACTTGCAAAGGTGATTGAGCAGGAGAGGGTAAAGACAGACTTCCGGGATCAGGAATGTCAAAAACCATGAGCATTTCATAGACTTTGTCATACTGGGTGAGGAAGGCAAACAATTCAGGGTGTCCTAGACTGTCTATTCAGGTGTCTGATGAAGTCAGTTGAGCTGACCCAGTGTCTCTCTCCTGTTTAGATGATTAAAACAAGAAGTTCCAAGGTACCCGCTCTTGCTGAATATGTCCGGTAAGTTTATTTTTAAACTCAATACAGAAAACACCTTGCTTAAAACTTACTCTCACAGGGACACTGTGTTGATCGTTTGCTCCATTACCTGCCATGACTCATGCAGTCGAAGAGCATGGCTTTAATTACTGCTGTTTATATGTACTGTGTGCCTGCCTGCGCACTCAGCTGACTCATAACTGCTCATTGTCCTCTCCAGCTCTAACCATCCTTATGAGGTGGCCGAGGTCATCAGCCTGCCTATTGACCAGGGCAACCCGCCTTACCTCAAATGGATAGGAGACGTCATCCCTGAGTAAAGATGGACAGATGGATGAGTGGATCAATTCATTCATGGCTGGATGTAAACATTAATCTGGAAAAACGTGAAATTACACTTTTTTTACGGTTTCCCTCAAGACAGTATCCAAATCTGTATGTTATTACTAACTGCATAAGACCAAGACAAGACAAAGTGCCCATCATTATAAGTAACACTGTGTTTTGAAATGATTGAAACTCTGATGTTATCTTAAATATGTCCTTTTTTTGCTGTGTTCCAGCCATCATTTGAGTCTTGTAATATTTTCCCCTTCTAGTACGTTTACCTGTAGAGGGCAGCCTTGGTCTTTCATCTTGCAGAATAAACTGTGCTGCAGCTTTGACATGTTTGAACCCGCCACTAAAAAATGTTTTAGGTGAACAGACATCAAGATTCCTGATTTTGTAAAAGAAGCATGTTGCAATAAAGTGGAGGATTATTTTTTATTGGTTTTAAGTCTTTCTTGGTGAACAACATACAGTTAAGCTGAGGTCATAATGACAAACATGTCATGTACATATTACATACTGTATACATGTACACACTGTGCAGTAATTCAAGTGGCATGATTGCATACAACACCAAGTTTTATTAAGGGACAAAAATATTTACATACCAATATCTGTAAACATTTATTCAGCCCACTCTCACTACATTACACTTGGCTTTAGTACTTTACCAAAGCTCTGACAACGTTGCTGATAATACAACATCTTAATGCAAACACTGTACTCGTGATCACAGACAACAAACTGAGAAAAAACAGCAATTATGTGGCAAGTTGGGCTTGTAATATAACCTGCTGATCTGGGATTTGACTTAAATCTATGAGCCTTAAAAAAAGACATGAAATATAGAGTTCACAATTCACTACAGAACACAGCCCTATTCTTTCAACCATCATATCCAATCAATTTTCATAACATTTACATAGTGTGTAACTATGAGCATGAAGTAGAGAATCCTTCAAGAACAGATCTTGGCTAAAAAATGACAACATGGATGTTCAAGGGGGACAAATGTGAAAAGTTGTTTTTTCCTATGCTTCAGGGATACATATTGTCTTACTCTCTTCTACATGTTTCCTTCATATTTTTAAAGGACTTAATAAGTAAATACAAACATGATCGTCTGTTTTCTACACTGCCGTTTTTTCACTAGCTAAAATCACTATCACAAAAATCACATCTGAGAACAGACATACTGAACAAAATCAAATGCAGTAAAAGTAAACATAGTTGACATTTTTAATTTCACAATGGATCATTTAGTTGTGTTATTATGTCCCACTGGGATATGATTCATACAGCGCATTAGCCATTTCAGAACGAGATGTTCCTTTTTTTTAAAGTGACAGTCTTCTTCAACATGACAGCAATAAATAAATATAATAATATATAATAAAAATGATGGTGTGATTTGATGTAGTAGATCACTTAGTTAATAAAGTGACTGAAGCCCCCGCCACCCAAATATACAGGGTTACATCAATCAAGACCCTCTTGGTCTAAAATCTGGGCTTTTGTCCGTTTTAAGGGACCATACCATACCAGCTGGCAAAACAGTCTCACTCTCAAGATCAAGAGTGAGAAATTGAGACAAATAAATCAAGAAAAAAACATCGAGAAAGAAATCTAAATTCATTGTGTTTCTGAATGTCTGACTATTTGCAACAATAATTGCATGCTGTACTTCATAATACTTGCAGCCATTTTCCAAGGCATTGTGTTTTAGACACTTAAATTTGTTCTTCCTAGCTTTTAGGTTTCCATTGGTTGCAATCCAACATGGTTAACACCATGCCTGCTTTTAGATTTTCTAAAAGTTACATTATTTTTACATTTTCACACCATGGCAAAAACATTTGCAATTGATTGCACATTGTAAAATAGTCACTCCACATCATCTATCACTGAGCCTGTAATCTGTAATCTGCAGTTGTTTGTAATATTTACAGCTGTTTCAAATATGCACTTTAAATCACATGTACGAAAATCCACTGACAACAGCTGTTATAGATAGCTAATTTCAAGCACAGAGTTTTTGTCCAGGAATTCTTCAGGTTGTGACCTGCTGTTTCTACTTTTACTGGCCATAGAGGACGCTGCCTCAGCAGGATCAAAGCCTGGGCCTGTCGAAGCCAGTTCTCTATGTTTGGCACTCTGACCAGAGTGCTCCGGCTCGGGCTTACCCCTCTGCACGACCTGTGTCCTTGAGCCCTCTGTTACCCCGCTGTGGTTTCCATTCTGTGACGTTTTGCATATTTCACTCATATGCATGGCCCCTTCTGTTCCATTGATTTCCTCCTCCTCTTCTTCTTTTTCACCACAGTCTTTCCTATGCACGTTGACGACTCCTTCACTTTTTTGTGCTTGGAGTGCAATGCCGCCCCACTCCTCTGTTGGTCGTTGCACCTCAGTGCCGGCCCTGTCGTTGTTCTTCACCCTACGTGAAGTGCCGCACAGGGCCTTCCTGAAGCCTCTCTTGAAGTTGTCAGACAGAAATCCGTACAATATGGGGTTGGCACAGCTGTTTGCATATGACAGCACAACAACAAAAAAGTAGAGCCCCCTGAAGTCCCCAGGCAGGACCACCAGGAGGTTGACGATATTCAGAGCATAGAACGGTAGCCAGCAAAGGACAAACACTGCCACCACGACAACTACCATCCTGGTGATTTTACGTTCCGACTTCCTGCGCCGAGAGGACGTGGCCTGCGCCCGTTTTCCAACATTGCGCACCTTTGAAAGAAAAGATAAAGAACTTTTACCTGTCTTATTTAAACACACACATTGACTAGTAAAAGGTCAGCTCACCCAAATAAAAAAAAAAACTGGTATCTTGGCATTTTATCTGCTGAGGTTCTGAGTTATCCCCACCTGAGATTCTGCTGCGATCCCAATACAATACAATGGTGAATGTAACTTCAAACCACTTTGTACCTAACAAATAGTTTGTATGGAAACTGTTGACAGTGATTTGGATTATTTTGAGCAAGTACTGTACGAAACTCTTCCTGGAAATACACTTTTTTTTTTACATACTTTTTTGGAATTTTTCAGTGCTTTAGAATTAATAGAACAAAGGAAGCTGTTTACCATATTAATCCTGAGCGTCATGCCCTCCTTTCCTACTTTTTTTTATTTTTGGCAAAACTGGTGTTTCACATTTTATTCTTGAAATGCATAACAGTGCAAACGCTGCTATATCACATCAAATACAACATGATTTGACAATATCTGACATGAAATATAGAACAATTATGACTAAAACAGTGAAACAATTTATAACTCGAAACATAACTAACACTATATGCATGGCAAGATATTGCTTGTGGTTAGTGGGAAAATATGCTTTTTTGTGATTTGGGTGAAACTGGACCTTTAAATATTAAAAGATGTAAGAGAGCAACACTTTGTTTGATACATTATTATTGTAGAAAACCAACACTTCTTTATACTGTAAAAATGAAAATATATTTCTGAAAGTAATAAAAGGAATGTAGCCTTATTTGTGTCATATATTGTGGTGGATACTTTCTGCTTTTCCACAGAATCATAACATTAACTCTGGCACAGTGTGCTTCTCAATTATTTCTGTGCAAATATTGCTTTGGTACAAGTGCCCTCCAACATAATCAGTAATATCAACAGAGAACAGTCCAATTATAAAGGATATTAGTGTGAACCAATGTGTTTGTGCAGTTCGTGATGGAAGCACGCTTCTCTGCACTGCAGCTTTATTTGCAGGGATTTTTTTGTGAATATATAAGAACAAAAATATATTTTACTTAAAAATAATATAATGCAACAGAGTAGCAAAGTGGAAGGAGTTATTTCAGGCACCCCTGGTTTTGGAAGTGAAAGTCACATTTATTTTTCCCATAGACAATGTTACGTGATTCACAGTTGGAGCACTTCTGCGACTTGGATGGACATGAGACTCTCCTGGTGGAATCATCAGTGCAAAAGATTAAGAACCCTGTTAGAAAATATCTGGTTCTTTGATAAAAAGTCGAAGGTACAAGCCTGTGTACATGCAAACTTCAGGGGAGAAGTTAACCACGACTCCCAAGGTGCGCTTGGGAGAAACATCCAGTCACCAAACTGAAAATTCTGTGTCGTGTACCGCTAATGCGAGTGGAAGCTAAAGGTTACAGTGTTGATAAAACTGAAAATACAATCTAAATGAATCTGAAACATTTTGAATTTGCTACCACTCCGATTTGTGCTTCTGACTGGCTTCCTCTCCATAGCAACGGCAGCCAGTGCTCATGGGTATTGTAGTATTTTGAGCCGTTCACATGCCAAAATGACTGAGAAAACCTGATTTCTCAGAAACGAAGTTGAAATAGTTAAAAGTGGTGGTCTTAACATAAATATGATAATGTTATTCAGGAGAGTCCCGTGTTTCTATGTTAAGTGACATTGAGTATATCATTAAAAGAAAAAAGCTCCTCCCACTTCTCAACTCTATCTTATCAAAACATATCTGTGTTACTGTAAATGCTGTACCTTGATGACGATCAGCAGGTAGCACAAGCAGATGACCAGCAGGGGGCAGAAGAAGCCCACGGCGCACGTGTACACGATGAAAGACGTCTTCCACACTTCTGCTGGCTCAGGCCACACGATGCTGCAGTTCCCATCATCCTTCAGCACGTCGGCAAACACCACCACCGGCAGCACCACCACAAAGGACCCTGCCCAGACCGTGGCACTGATGGCCTTGGCCACACGTGGGCGACGCCACCAGAAGGAGCGGATGGGGTGCACCACAGCCAGGTAGCGGTCCACTGACATCACAGTCAGGCAGAAGATGCTGGTAAACTGGTTGATGGCGTCCACTGTCATGACCACACGGCACATTAGAGAGCCGAAGGGCCAAGAGAGCAGAGCGTTCTGCACCGCCAAGAAGGGCAGGCCCAGCATGAAGAGCTCATCTGCAATGGCTAAGTTGAGGATGTAGATGTTGGTGACTGACTCATTCTTGGTGTAGTTGACAATAACGTGGATGACCAGAGTGTTGCCCACAAGGCCAACAACACACACTATCCCGTAGATAAGAGGGATGAAGATTCCAGCCAGGCCAGGGAGGGATTCGGGTTCAGGTTTGGTGCAGTTCTGGCAGGTGCTGTTTAAGATGAAATAGCCATCACTCGGGGCAAAGTCAAGAAGCGGTTCCGAAGGAGTGGGGAGGAGCAGGAAATTGGAGTAAGGGGGAATGGAGTTGTTGCTCCAGGTA
The DNA here is from genome assembly GCA_008360985.2 of Macquaria ambigua. Taxonomy (NCBI): domain Eukaryota; kingdom Metazoa; phylum Chordata; class Actinopteri; order Centrarchiformes; family Percichthyidae; genus Macquaria; species Macquaria ambigua. The sequence continues at coordinate 657,684 of VMKM01000056.1, read as the reverse complement.
GCTGTTGGGCCTTCCTGAGGCAGCAAGGAAACCTGGGTGGCCTGGATGAGCTCCATGGAGGCATTAAGGAATATGAGGCAACAGAAGTCATTAAGGTCCCATCAGTGACAGGTCAACGGCCCTACAAGGCAAAGCAAAGTTAGTTCATTTAGGCCGTTTCATACACAAAGGCAATCAAAAGTGCTTTACATAATGCATTAAAGGTCTAGTTTGACATTTTGGGAAATGCACTTATTTGCTTTAGAGTTAGATGAGGAGATTGATACTACTGTTATATCTGAAAATTGGCTTAGCTTAGCATAAAGACTGAAAGCAGTGGGAAACAGGTAGTCAGGCTCTTTTCCAAAGTTATAAAAATACCTAAACCTTAGTAATTAATAAGTTGTATGTTGTTTGTTTAATCTATCATTTGTGACAATTTAAAGTTTGATATTTTGTTTTTCGCTTTGTTGCCAAGAGTTACCGTGGAAAAACAGCTTTTGCACACACCTTGCCACTAGCTATCTACTCCTAGCAAACATTAGCATTGTAGCTAAGGTGGCGCTGTTTAGTAACGTTACAGCGCAGCCGGGAGTTCTGGCGTGGTAAATACTGCACTGACCAACACGCAGCTCAAGACCCTTGTTTTTCTGCTTTAACATGAATGCCTTTAGATGAGAAGATACCACTCCCATATCTGTCCATTCAATATAAGGCTATAGACTGGAAACGAGAAAACAGCTAGCCTAGCTTTGTCCAAAGATAACTATATCCGCCTACCAGCACCTCTAAAGTTCACTAATTAAGACCCCTCATTATCTGTCAACTCTTTAATAAAAGCATAAAATGCCCCAAAGATTCTTTAAAAAAGGGCTGGGTGGACAGGTAAACTGTTGTTTATCAAGAAATAGTTTCGCTACGTTTAATTCATCTAAAGCTAAGCAAAGCTAATCACCTCCTTCCCCTAAAATCACAAATCATTGTTTTTACATTTCTGTTTGTGTCTAGATTAAACAAATGTGATACACATTAATTAGTGAGCTTTAGAGGAGCTGGTCAACAGAGTATTTTACTTTGAACAGAGCCAGACTAGCTGTTTTCCCCTGCTTTTATGCTAAGCTAAGCTAATTGTCTCCTGGCTCCAGCTCCATACTTAATGCACAGATATGAGAGTGGTGTAGATCTTGTAAGCGCATTTACCAAAATGTCTGTTTAAAAACTATCAGGGTATGTGTGCAGAAGTTTAAAAAGTTTGATCCAATCTCAGTGGCTTGTAGAATACTAAACTACTAATCAACTTAACAACCCTCCTTCCGTCACAACAAAAACAAGCCAGCACCGGAACAAAAACACAACGTATTTAGTTCTATTAGTACAAGACTTGTTTATGAAGCCATCCTGGTTTCTTAATAACTACCATGCCGCACGCAGGCACACCCTCATTCCTCACAGCGATGGCTAATAATTGGTGCTCTGTTAGGAACAAAATGCACTGACCTATGGAGAAAAAATAACAGAGGCATGTCCTCCACAACCTTGACTTAAATGCATTAATGTGGATGTGAGGATGATGGGAAGGGAAGAGGAAAAAAGGAAGAATATTTTACAGTGCTACAGGATACAGGCAGAAATAGGGATAAAATAAAGTCAGAGATATTAACTACATCAAAAAACAAAGGGGAATATTGTGCAGTGTGCTCAGTTAAACAGCCAGTGTCATTTTTATTTTTTCCATTCGTGCCTTGTAGGTTTTAATATCGCAACAAATATAAAAGGAAAAAAGGAAAAAAAGGTATTTGATTATCTTGGTTTTATTCCAAACTAAAGGTCAGTGAAGAAAGAAACACCCCAAAGTCATCTTCTCTGTTCAAACACGCTGAAAAATCTTGGTGCACATGAATCTCATCCTCATTCCTCCTGTGGGATGTATATTTTCTTCTAGGCTGAATGTTGGAGCCAATAGCCAGAGGTCAGGGCCTCAATTATTAAATGTAAATGCCAGAGGACAGTATATGCTGTGCAGCTGTGAGATGACCTGAGCCACTTCATACTTAAAAATATGCAAGTACACACACTCACATAATCCAGTAAATATACAATATTTGTTTTTGTTAGGTAAGGCAATTTTTTAAGATTTAGTCTATTGTATTTTGAAAAAAAGAGTCTCAAAATCAAAGTGCTACAGGAGCTCCTGATAATTCTCCAATAATACATTTAATAATACATTGTCTTCAATCACTGTTATTCCATTCAAAGTCAACATGAATGCAGCACTACAACCAATTTAGCAATACTTTTTTTAGGGAAGTAGCCTATAAAAAGTACTCAAAATGAATCAATATTGTCACAGAGTCAAGGTGGAACACACAGCATGCCATATTCACACTTAAACCCCACTCTGTGTCAAAACGGCACACCACTTTGTATACATGGTGCAATCCGGACACTGACAATTGACTAAAATGGTTGATCGAATTTTGTACAGCAGATGAATTAATTCAAGTGACATGCATTTAAAGGAGGCCAGCCCACATGGGCTTATCAGACAGATATCTCTGTGTGCATATCAAAGCAATCTCTCAAAAAGGTTCATAACCTTGTTCTGTGATTATGCATTATATATGATTCTTTGGGCCGTATTTTCTGTGTAAATATTAATCTAATACAACCTTGTGACTAGTACAATGATATGTGGAATGTGAGAATATGACTAATATGCAGTATTTTATTAATAGAATTAGTGAATATGCAGTAATATCAATCCATTTGGAGTCCATTTGATGCATTTCCTCTGCTCTAAATCCAACCCCAATTACATATAAAAACTATATACACATTTTGTTATAGATTCCACACTCATAGTTAAAGTATAGGTAAATTCTTTTTTAACAACCACATTTAAAGAAAATAAGTTGAATTGAATGCTATATGTTAAAACAACATCTGCTTGACCTTAGTCCTGCAGTGGTAATACACAAAAGCCCTTTAAAACCTAATTTGTAACAGATTAAATATGCATAGGAAAAGGAACGTATAGAAAATGCACAAGATAAATCTAAAAATGCAAAGCAAGCTGTGGATTTCTGCAGATCATAAATCATAACAATGCCAGCCTGGAGGAAAGAGATGCAGGTTTATCACCAAGAGACCTGAATCCCGAAGACAAGAACTCCCTTACACATCTGCAGGCTCACATAATCACACACACACTTCCCTCTGTGCTCCTGATTTCCAGGATATGTAACGCAGCAGCCTCCCATTCTAATCTCCGACGCACACAATAAGAGCAGACAGACAATCTTTCTTCCCAGAGGGCATCGCCTCTTTTGTCTGCCAGTCTATGGCCGGCTCTAACAAAAACTTCCTGGGAGACGTTGCTATGGCGATCAAGAGGTCAAGACAAGGCCCAAAAGGCAAATGAACGAGATAAACAAGAGAGTCAAAATGTAAGCTGATTGAAGAGCTGGTGTTCTTCACGTTCACATACAAAGGCAACAATGACATATATTGGGTATTGTGTGTGTGTGTGTGTGTACGTGTGTGATATGTGCATCTGTGCATGTGTGTGTGTGCAAACTGTTTCCTGCGTCTGCCATTGTGCGTCTGCCATTGTGCGGATACTGTAGGTTTAGACATATCAGTGAAACTTTGATGTGACAAGATTCATATTATTAAAGGACTGAAGCAAGTTAAATATTTTTTTTCTGTTGCTGTTTTTGCTCATCAAAAGTCTAAATCTACAGTATCAGTATATTTATATAAGTCAGAAGCTAAATCCGCCCATTAACTACCACAGTCTTGGTTAAACAGGACTGTACCTGTCTCCCTCCTGTGATCCTGATATACTAATACATATTGCGATGTTGCTTTTAGTAAGTCTTGCATAGCCAGAACTCTCCTTTCACAGACATATAGAGAAACTAAAACTTGAAAGTTGGTTAAAAAAAGCAGACAGCAGTAGACAGTGGGAATTGTTATTATTCTTCAATAAAATGACACTAGAGAGAACAGAGTGGGTGTCATTTCTGGTGGTAGGTGTAGGTGTAGGTGGAACATTTCAAACTAAACATCTAATCTAATGGATGCCTCAACATTTCAAAGATCTTATTATTCCAAGTCTTATGACAAGATTTCCTCCAGAACTCCATGATTCTGCTAAACTTATATAACCTTAAAGCTGCACTAATCGATATCTTTATAATAACAATTAACAAATGACTATGTGTAATGTAAAAAGTGACAAACGCACAGAGAGGAAGAGTCACTGGACTCTGCAGTTCCCCTCAGCCCTATGCAGCATTTTAGCATCTTTTAGCTCATTGTTTTGGCTTTTCGATTTTACTGTTCTGGTTCACTCTCACCGCTCTCATTAGCCTCATTTCCAGCTGCAGCGGGCAGCTGTTTTCAGCAAAAAAGCTCAGATAAACTGGCTGTATGCTCCCACAAAAGCAGAGCTAAGGGTGAATATTGGACTTACATTTGCCAGTTAAACACAAACACGACTCCAAATCAATGCTAATATTATAAGCTGATGTCAATGTGGTGTTTACAGCTTGTTGCAGCTGCACCCCAAATGGCCAAAAATCAATTAATTCAAGTTTACAATGTGGAATAGGTGTTCTTGCAATGTCTAATTCTTTAATTTCATAATTCACACCTCACACTAGCCAATCACAACTTTTGTCTTTCCATCACAACCTGACAGGTGCACACACCTGAGGAGGGGGGCTGAATGGTTGCTGGTTCGATCCCCAGTACCAACAGAAGGGTGTATTTCAGCTGTGAGCTGGTGACTGAAGGGTGGCTGGTATCACATCCACAGCGCCCACCATCTCTGCTTAAGTGCCCTGAACCCCAAAACTGCTTCAGGGACGCTGCACTGCAGGTGACTGTGCATTCCTCTTTAATGAAATGCATATGTATGGGGGGAACTAGGAGGGATATGTGAAAAGACAAATTTCGTGAGAGGTCAATCCCACCCCCTCTATCAGACATTTAAGAGCTGTGCGATTATGTGTCTCAGAGCTAAATATGACTGAACTCTGCTCGAAACAAACAAGGCGGGGTCAATCGGCGACTGCAATGGAATATGTCTCACCACGTTCCACATAGAAATAATTGCGGAGCAAAATCTATGTGACTGCAGCCACAACGTATTTTAGGATAGGCTTTGTGGTTTGCGTTTAAATTAGTTAAAGCCAATGATGTGTTAGTTCACATTTCTTTGAGTTAAATATTTTGAAAAGTGACAACCCTAGTCAGAGAGGAAAGAGACTAAAGCTCTATTTATGCTCGGCCACTCAACACTTATTGTACAAAACACACTGTAGGTGTGTGTGTTTTCTCACAGTGCATGTGTTTATGCCATGGCTAAAAGGTGCCTACATTGATGACACTAGACACCATGGCTGTCACTCCTGTATATAATCCACTTCTCCATTAATTGATTCCTATGTTCATTATGTCACAAACACTCAATAGCTGTGTTTACATGGATCCCAATATTCCACTAATAATTGGAATAATAGCCCAATCAGAATAAAAATGCCTCACCTAACCACCTCAATAGGAAAAGACCGACCCAATCGGAAGGAACTTTCAATCGGGTTGAGAGGGGTGGTGTAAACCTTTGATAATCCGTTCAATCGGAAAACATTAGCATCTAATAACCATGGAAACGCTTAATCTGATCGTTTCTCTTTGGTTGGAATAAATATATTCTTTCTGCACATGTTTGCCACACATGGGGGTAAGATTAGGTAACGTGAATGAGTTTCCGGGAGGGACAGAAACATGGCCGCAGCAAAACCACTGTGCACATGTCAAAAGAATTATAATATCAATAAATGCTTCGGGCATGTAGACGCGCATCTTATTGGTTCACTTTATTTAGCGTCCATGTAAACAGTTAAGTTGGAATCTCTAATCAGAGTGATTTCAATCAGGTTGAAGAAATATTGTCCATGTAACCACAGCTACTGAAAGTTTTGTGCTCGTTTGGATTGACACTAAACCAATGAACCATCAAATGCTTGCTGGTGACTTTTCTGGGATTCTTTTAAAAACACCTAGAAATTATCAGAATTCTGTATCTGGATTCTGTATCAGAATGATTTCAATCGGGTTGAAGAAATATTATCCATGTAACCGCAGCTATTGTTTGTCCACATCATTGCTGAATACACTACTTCCATGAAATGCTACTGCTCACTCATAACTCCAAAGCCCCACTGGAAGTAGTGTATTTAGAGATTTATTAGCAAGTTGACAGTTGTGTGGAACTCTGGGTCGCTATTGGAAGTCATTGTACCTCGTGTGAACTCAAGCTGGCTTCAGTTGCCGTCCTCCGCAAAGGAGCAAGCTATGCAAACTTTTCCGAGCCTACTTTGAAGCCTACAGGGGGTTAGCATTTGATACTTAAAGGATCTAATGGAGCACTTCTTTAACATCGGTTTCCACACTGCTACAGCTGTGATTTTACAGAAGTGACACATTTGCAGTCGCAATTTCTGTCAAGCGTGTCGTGTATTGAGCTTTGACAGGTCACATTTCTGATACTGATAAACCTCTCATACTGCTAAAGGAGTGCACATACAGAGATGGCAAACACGTGCAAATACATGCAGCCTCTGAATACATTTCAACAGCTGAATTTTCTGAAAGCAGTCAGTGCTGTTATACTGACAGTATTGTTGACTCTGTGCGAATGAGAGGCCTCTTCATGATTACATGGTTGATGCTGGGGTGAAGAGTTGCTTCCTCCTCACTGAAAACTCTATTGATGCCTGTGTAATTACCTCATCATTTTTTGAGCCACAGCTTAGTGCAAACAACCTGCTGGTGTGATCGAAGGACAACAAGGTCACAGTTAAAACAAATGCCTGTCTGGTAAATATTTAGACAGGCAAATGAATTCATGCTGATTGCTCAAATAGCCATTCACAACTATTACCTTCAATAAGTGCATTTTAGGGCATTTCCATTGTTTCCTTTACACTCTATCTGGTTTGTAAAAGTGGTCTCTTTTGGAGACCTTTTTTGACACTGACAATGAATTTGCAAAGCATTTTAGCAAACATTTTGTAGCAATTAAGTGCTTTGCCCACTGTGCTTCCATTACAGTAATAGTGAACCTGAACCTTTACATTAATAGAGATCTCTCCACCTTTACTTCACATGCTTTACCATATCTGATGCTATGCAAAACCACCACCTGCACACATGACGGCACCCCTATCCTCCAAAACACACACACACACACACACATATTTTAAAAGCATTCACACACTGGAGCCTGAAACACACTCGTGCATCTGTGAATATGCACCAACATATGTGCTCAAATACTGCTGGTGTCTGCCAATAACATGATGTAACATTTATGCTTGCACTAAGAGGCAGTGTTGTTTTTTATCAAACCAGGATGTACTGGGAATTCATATGAAGACCTCAGAAAATGCCTCCAATAAAGAAAAAAAATCTGTTATGAAATAAACTGTCTGTGTGCTTTGACAATTTGGTTTGTTGTTTTGGTTCCATGTTGTTTGAACCTCATGCTAACCTGGATATCCTTCCGGTATAACATAATGCACACAATTACTTTCAGGGATCCTCTGCAACTTCAGTTACACAGAAACACATTCTTTGTGTAGTTCCGGACTGAAATATCTTAGCTATCACATGGATTGCCATGACATTTTGTACAGACTTTCATGGCACCCCGAGGATGAATGCCCTTAGCTTTTCATCTAGTGCCATCATCAAGTCAACATTGCTTTTGTCCTTTTGCCCAATACTTAGGTTTATGACCAAATACCTGCAAAACTAATGACATCCCCAGCCTCAGCTGACTTTGGTTTTAGTGCTAATTGGCAAATGTTAACATGCTAACACGCTAAACTAACATGGCGTACATGGTGAACAATTATCATTGTGAGCATGTTAGCATGCTGATGTGAGCATTTAGCTCAAGTACAGCCTCACAGAGCTACTAGTATGGCTGTAGACTCTTAGTTTTCTGTAGACTCTTAGTTCTGTTTTGTATAAGTAAATGTAGCTGGGTATAAATGACAGTTAAATTGTTGACAGTATGTAAAATATACAGTAGGAAAATGGACAATGCTAATCAAAGGAAATGTGCATTTGGAAAGCATTTGGATGCTTTTAAAAACTTGCCCTGAATTGGGTTGAATGAACAAGGTTTTAGAAATGTTATTTCAAAGTGAAAACGCCATTACATCAATTGCTCCATCACATCACAGAAGCATTACAAAGACACATAAATGGCACCACACACAGGCACACAGGATCTTCCTGCTTCAGAACACCAAGCAGCATTTTGTCCCAAACAAGATGCCCTTTTCAGGAAGACAGTGGACTAATTATGTTTATGTACTGGTAATTTAGCTGTGAGATGATCGACAACAATGTTTTTTGTTTTTGTGAATGATTCCACTTTAGAACAAGAACATATAAGTGGAAGAGAGATGCACCATCAGCTAATTGGCGATCCATCAGTCTTATTCCCCACGGGAGTCTGCTTCCTCTACTACTGTTCAATTAACGGATTTGCAGGGTTGGATCAGGTCTACACCCCCGCTGCGTCACTGCCTTCACACTTTTCATTACAAAGACTGACAAGAGCTCACAGATTAGCCTGAGTTTGATCAATACCGCTACAAGCTCGTCATGACCGTGCAGACGTGCAAACACAAACACACTCACAGAACGTTTCTGAATGAGGTTTGCCTTTTACAAACCATGCATATGCATACACACAAAGATAAACCTGCAGAGGTGTGCTCACATACACACATTCAAATGAGTCATTTTGCCCTGAGTGAGGAATTAGAGGTAAAAGAAATAAAACATTATGAAGAGTTTGCAGCACCCACAGAGAACATAAAGTGGATTTTTAGGAAGGTAAAATATGTTTGTATATGTTTGAGTGTATTTATGTTGTGTTGTCATGCGATGTCACAGTCCTACTAAACACAGTGTTAGCTACAATTAACTCCTCTTCCCACAGTACAGCATGCAGAAAACATGTAGTCCAAACAAATGCATTCATTTTCAAGTCAGATTGGCCAGATGAACAGAACAGAATAAAAAGCCTTAAAAGCTCCAGAGAGTGGATGTTTAGCAATTAAATAAAAAGCTCCTGTGTGTTGAGAGAGAGAGAAAGATGGGTCATGAGCGGTTAGATTATTTTCTTCATTTGACTGCTGACCATTCATTTAAACAGCGAGACTTCACTAACAAGTGCAAACTGATAATTGAGAATTTAAGATACTGGATGTACAGTATGTGCTCAGTTTGTTTCTTATCAGGTGGGGGCGCAGGTGGTTTTACATTAGTCATTATTGAAAATTTCTTTTCATCATTTTGATGCTCTCCTTTCTCCCCTCCTCTTCTCCTCTCTCCTCTCTTGTTTCCTCTCTTCTCCCCTCCTCATGTCATCTCCTTTCTTCTAGTCTCTCCTCGTTTCCTCTCCTTGTTTTCTCGCCTCTCCTCTGTCTATGACTTTTCTAATCTCTCCTCTCCCTTTTTCTTTCTCCTTCTCTCTATACTCATCTCCTCTCATTTTTACCTTTCCTTGCTTCCTTTTTTCTCTATCTGCATCCCCTCCAAACAAATCAGCCTCTACTTGCAACCAGTGGTGAATGAAGCACTCACATATTTTAAAAATAGCAATACCAAAGTGCAGAAATCTGTACAAGTACTGCAAAACTGAACTGCAGTAAACATTAAAACATTAGCACTGAAATATACTTAAAGTACCAAAAGCAAAAGAGAGAGCTTATCCCACCAATACAGAACAATACCTGACATATTACGTGGAAAGATCATAATACAGTAAGCTATATGCAAAATGCAAAAAGATCCTTGTGTAAAATGACATCGAGATAGTGAGATTTGAATACATTCACTGCACGGACAAGAAGCCGTAGTGTGCCGAAGTTTCGTTTATTACAATGTTAGTCACACCATGAAGCAAATTCAGGAGATAGCCAAAAAACTCAGCGTGTGTGTGTGTGAGCTCCGCTGTGTTGATAAGCCGAACTGACATAAACGTAACCAAACCCTCGTGTTTAATCTTCAATTGACAGTTAAAAGTGAAAATACAATGAACACCGAGAACAGAGACACAACAGAGCCAGTGATCACATTTAATAATAATTATAATAATAATAAAAACTTACCACAGTCCACCTCGTCTTTGGTGCTTTTGTGTCAGAGCAGCATCGTTAGAGTCCAGATGAGGTTACATTTGCCTAAATTTGACTTGTAGACGGTCGCGTTACAGAGCTGCTTCTGTGGGCAGAGAGAGCTGTGAGAGCAGCCTCCACCCCTCTACACCCCCCACCCACCTACACACACACACACACACACACACACACACACATATGCAATTAAGATGTTAATGATGTTATTGACTAGTTAGTTAATATAGGCCATGAACCGAACTATTCCACTTCCCCTTATCAATATTAAAATAAATAGGAATCCACAGTTTTTAACACTGCGTCCCTCTACAACTCACCGTTGTTTATTAAAGGTTCATTATATTTAATCTCCCTCTGGGAAAACTTACTTTTGAACGTCCTGCTTCGTATCAAATAAATAGTCCTTTCAAATAAAATAATAAAACTGCATACACACAGTGGGTTAGAAAAAAACATAAATAAACCCTAAACAAAAGGTCAAAAAGGAGCTGTCATGTAATTGTCTAACTCCCTTACAGTATGTGTATGTGCACACTGTAGATGCCCAAAGGTTGATCAGTTTAATCTACTTTGCTAAGACAAAAAAAAGAAAGAAAAAAACATGTGAAGGTTGTAACAGATGAAACAGTGGACTTCAGTGGACAGAGATTATGCAGACTGTGGTTTTTGACCATGTTTACACTCTCCTTTCCTCTCTCTCTTTCCTTCTTTCCTCTTCTCTCCCGTCTCTTCTTGTTTCTCCTCTTTCCCCCTCATGTCATCTCCTTTCTTGTTCTTTCTTCTATTTCTTCTTCTTCCTCAGATTATTTCATTGGACGGATTTTTAGAGGCGCGCAGAGCTTCTACTATCCAGTATATCCAAGAACAAAAGCACAAATTAGGTAAAGGAAAAGTCAAACAAAAGTAAAATATATCTATGTTTTGTAATACTTTTAATCATCTTCTCTTCTTTTTCAGTGCAATGAATCATTTCTCATTTGTGCTTTGATATAGCATTATATATACCCGAATGTGTACATGCATTTGTCTCTGTGTGTGTGTGTGTGTGTGTGTGTGTGTGTGTGTGTGTGTGTGTGACAGAGAGAGTGAGAGAGAAAGACAGACAGAGAAATTTAACCTCACTCTTGATGAGTGAACTGTTGGCGTGATCAAAACTTATCCCACAAATACAGAACAACACTTGACATATTATGTGGAAATATAAGTAAGGATAACATCCTACAGTAAGCTCCACACAGAAAACTTAATGTTATTGTTAGGTGACCACCGACTATAAAATGTCAGTGAACATATACTGTAGGTCCTTGTGTAAAATTACATTCAGATAGTGAGGTTTGAATTGACATTTGGATACGTTCGCTGCACGGACAAGAGTAGCAGTAGTGTGCTGACGTTTCATTTATCACCATGAGGCCGATAAAACTCAGGATGTGTGAATTTACTGACTTTTATTGCCTCACCTGAGTTCCTCTGTTTACATAAGCCAACTGCAAGATGAAATGTTTTACTAAGTAACTGACATAATCAAAAACCTTGTGTTGTGCACAGAGCTGTAAGAGCAGCCTCCACGCCCAAACTCCTCTACACACACACACACACACACACACACACACACACACACACACGAATGCAGAGTTGACTCTACATGACTCAGAGTGCCCAGAGATAGACGGCGGTTTGATCCCCACCTCCACCTCCTCCTGTCCACATGTCCAAGTGTCCTTGGGCTGAACCCCCAAATCGATGGTCAGGCCAGCGCCCTGCGTGGTACCTCACTGCCATTGGTGTGTGAGCGTTTTGGATAAATGCAGCCATTTAACAAACAGCATTTCTGTGAGCTTCCATGTGCACATGAAGGTCGTGAAAGAAAGCAGTTTGGCTTTGGAGGATGATCCTAACAGGGTTCTGATGATGTTTCTGGGACAAAGCTGAAGAAGTTTTGCAAAAGGGGCGTGTGTGTGAGCATTTTAATATAGGCTTACTGTACAGATATACAGTAACAATTACACATTAAATTGCTTTAAATTAATTCATTTCAATCAAAATATCAACTTAATGCCAACTTTTACTAATATTTTGATCATAAACTTAAATAATATGTGTTCATCTACTTGAATACACTATGATGTTGGCTTCATGTCGAATTAATTGTATATCAGAGTCATAATATTTGCATAAGTGCAGAACTTTGTAGCCAATGGAATTGTAGTGATAAACCGTCATGAGGTGATTGGTGGCTCGAAGGCCAACAGGACAGTGTGAACAAATTTAAAAAGGCACCACTGTTGCACCAGGAGTCATTGACAGAGATGGGTGGCATGACACGTCTTCTCCTTTTGCTGTGGGTCGGTGAGTAGTCAACTGTTGTTTCCACGTCTGCTGCTTACTTTAACCATTCTATATGCTTTGAGATAGTGTTTATTTAAATTTTTCAAAAGTGATAGAAAAGTAATTTTATGTTGAGACGTACTGTTATTACACTTCTGATTCTCTCTTTCCCTGTTGCTATGACCACAATCAGACCTGTAGGGGGTTAAAAGATCTATTTTGTATTCTGGGGCCAGCACAAGTTTTAAAAGTAGGCAAAACAATTTTAAAATCAATTCCAAAATGTTTAGGAAGCCAACGCAATGACACTGGGACTGCTGTGATGTGCTCTCTTCTTCTGATGGCCATTAATATCCTGGCAGCTGAATTCTAGATCAGTTGGAGGTGTGAAGTGGCCTCTGACTGAGGCAGAAACAACGTCTGACAATGATACTGACACTTCTCAGTTGTGTACCTGAGCCATATTGGCTGTTTGCTGTTTTCTTAATGGCTTTCATTTGTTTCTTAGAGAAGCTAGTTAAAAGTTTAGGTAGGTGGTATGATGAAGCAGAGGTTGAGACAGCAGGTAGTTGATGGCATTAAGAGCACAGAGACGTCAGGCCCTCCAGGCAACCTTAAGATGTGGCAGGTTGGTCTGCTGCCACAGACGTTGTGGCCATTTACAGTGTATGATGTACCTTTTCAAAGGTAGAGCAACTAGAGAGAATGATTAGCTCTCACATTAGAGAGTGGTTGGGAGCCTCACACTCCCTCAGCAGAGATGATGTTCTCAAAGTCAAGCAACAAAACAATATATTGTTGGGTATTTTTCTGAACAATCTTAACAGGCAGTTTATGCAGGATTAATGCATACAATAGCTACTCATACCAGAGGGGTTGTTAATAAGTGGCTATTTGTAAGTTGTGGCCTTTGGCCAAATGCAGAAGACAGGGTTGACTAGCACTGTGGTATTTCTATATCAGTAGCTATCATATACAAGTATGTATAGTTGCAAAGAAGAATGGGCAGAAATTGCAGTCTCTAGATGTGCAAAGCTGGTAGAGACATACCCCAAAAGACTTGCAGCTGTAATTTGTAATTTTCCTTCCACTTCACAATTATGCTCTACTTTGTGTTGGTCTATCACATAAAATCCCAATAAAATACATTTAAGTTTGTGCTTGTAACGTGACAAAATGTGGAAAAGGTCAAGAGGTATGAATACTTTTGCAAGGCACTGTATAATGAATATGTATAGTTTTGTATTGTATTACTGGAATTACATTTGTTTAATTTTGTGAACTTGGAATTAAAATCCTTTTGCATTTTGGATGTGAGATTAATTTGTGTGCTGAGCTGCATGTCAGTAAAGAGAACCGTGTGAAGAGTTTTTAAAAAGTGAACTCAGTGTAGAGAAATGTGTTACCAGTTGTAAAAAACTGTATTACTGGTTTTCCACAGGAAAGCTCACACAACTTTTGGCACACCATGTATATTGATCACTTTCTAGAGAGTGAATAAGTTGTTCTCTACAACAACCACTGTTCTAACTTACAGTTACCTGGTGGAGGTCTTTCTGTTTCAGGTGTTGCAGGGAGCGCAGTGGTGGATCTGCAGAAGAGAATCATTGGAGGTCAACCGTGTGATGATCATGATCGTCTGTACCATGTGAGGTTGATACCAAATAACGGGACCCATGACTTCTTGTGTGGTGGCTCTCTGATCAGTGACCAGTGGATTCTGACTGCAGCTCACTGCCAGAAAAAGTGAGAGTGTGACAAATTTACTTTAAAACTAGTAATAATATATTTCTCACTCATAAATTAAATCTGAAAGTCCTGAAGCAGTTTGATGTAAAACTATAGCATTCCCAAAATGAAGATAGCGTTGCTTATGTTAATGTTCAGTAATCACTGACCTATAATATTAAAATATGATGGATTCACAGTAATTCAGTGATGTTCCTCTTTAATCTCTACTTCTTTGCAGGACTATGAAAGCAGTTGTAGGTGTGCATCCAGGTCCAGGACAAACAGAGAGAATAACAGCACCACCTGTGATCTTTAACGACAGCAACAGGATCCATGACATCATGCTGCTGCAGCTACCTAAACGTATAACTCAGATTCAACCTGTAAACCTTCCTGACTGTAGAAATCGTCCCAAGAAGTGAGTTGTGATCTTTCCCCTTTAATGAGTCTGAAAGCTCAACTCTTGAAGAACTCAAAATGAGAAATTCATGTGGAATATTTTTCAAATGTAAAGGCATTAGTTGTGAATATACTTTGTTTTTGAGACTTTTTTTTTTTTTTTTTTACCAAACTGCTATAAAAACAGTTGTTTTTTAATTTTTTTTAAATTGTTTTTCAGAAGTGCTGTAGTTCAGATTGCAGGTCACGGGGACACAAGTCAAAGCCCTGGTTATAAAAAAAGTAAGATGAATCTTGTTTATTTTATAATAACAATTATCTATGTTTATCACAGTTAGTGTTCTTATTTTTGCTTGTATGTTGGGTAACATTGTTGACACATATTTACATTGAATATATTTTTATTTAACTTTTTTCTTAAAACTTTGTTTCCCATTACTTATATTTATGTAAATACATAATAAAACATAATTCTGCCAGTACACTTTCTTTTCAAGCTCAACTCAGCACAATTCAAGATATTTGGAAAACCAATTGAGACATTTTTATAAAGCAGATAAATAACCTAATTTAAAGATGTTTGGATGCATTTTATAAAAGTATGAATAAGTAATACGTATAATAAGTATAACTAATGAGATTCAAATGGTAAATTACAGCAGAGTTTTGTTTATTTGTTGATAGTTTCGTTTGATTTGTTGGAATCATTTACTGTGTACAGTTTAAGTAGATAATGTAGTAAAAAAACAAACACTTTTTCTTTTCTCATCTAGTATCTGGTAAAGCAGATAAGCTTCAATGTGCAAACATCAATGTTGTCGTCTGTCCGTGGGCCAGTGACCCTTCAAAGAACCCAAAGCCACATGAACACAGGTTCTGTGGCCAAACTCCTGGAGTGGATACGTGTCCAGTGAGTTGGCATGACTTCTCACTTTATAGCTTTTCTACAGTCATTACACGTTTTACCACTTTAATATAAATAAGTATTTCAAGAAATGATGCAAAAGTCTGTAACAAACAATATACACATCTCTCTCACAGGGCGACTCTGGTGGAGGAGTGGTGTACAATGGCATGATTTATGGTGTCCATGTTGCCTCTGGTGAATATGTCTGTGATATAGCAGCTAGATTCATGGACGTCTGTGAATACAAGCAGTGGATTGAAAATACTATTGGCAAAACTTTTATGACAGGATAAAGTCATGTGTAGGGTGTGGTTAACTGTGAAATGTCCCATCATTTAACAGGCATTTCACATTTATTAAGAAAACTGTTGAGTTATTCTAAATTTGCAATTGATACATTTACAATTGATTGGTTTATATTAAATGTGCAACTTTCATTTACAAAGTCCTTTTAAGTCTACAACATGACTGTAGTTTTAAAAGGTAGTGTTGTTATGATAAAAATATAAAATGATACATTTTCCTGAATGTAAATTGAATGGATTTTGACTCTTATTATACAGTCATTGTATACAAATAACTGTCTGCTGTTCTTTTAACAACACTGATAACAATGATAAACAATGTGACTCTCCTGTAACAAAGTTATGTCAGTTAAATTGAAATAAAGATGACTCAACATCATTATTTAACAGATTGCTCTTGTCTTTATATTTTCAGTGTCACAGAAAAAGAGACAAAGATGAGAGACACAGATTGTTTTATCACTGTTGTAATATAATGGTAGACGGGACAAGTTAGACTAATTCAATCAGACAAACAGGGAAGTGGACTGCAAGAAAAACAGGTAATTCTACACGTTCACCCAGAACCACCACGCACAGAAACCAGGTCCTCAGAGGTGTTTTAACAGATACCAGCACTGTACATAAGGTTAGATCAGCAGCATGTTATTTACAGTGTTATTACATCTTGGTTGTTTTTGTGACTCATGATCTTTAAACAAAGAAGTACTGAACTGTGCATCATGGCTGAGCTGACAACTGTGCTCTCAGTCACTGGTGAGGGGAGCTCCACTGCTAAAAGCTGCTGATTCAATGGTGATTCACTGTAGTCAGTTCAGTTTGAAGACATACATAGGCTACTGCTGGCACCATACCATGAACTGTCACACTGAACATTCATCATTTAGCGGTACAATAAACCTTCAGTTGTTTTTATCCAGAATATGTGAAGGCAGTTTTTAAATGCTTCCTTGCACTGATTTGTCTTTGTAACTGTGAAGCACTCAGTAACCCAGGTTTTGAATAGTACAGATTAAAGTCTTTAGTACAGGACTGTAAACTACCGTGTGGGACTACTCACCAACCCACAGCAATAAGAGAAGAAGTGCCAGAGGAGCCTGCCACTCTGTCCTGTGTGACAGGTGTGACAGATGCTTATTTGATTGTACTATCAGTTTGCTTTTGGTATTTTTACATTTCAAAGCCAGCCAGAGAGCTCGAGCTGTTTCAAAGAGTTTTGACTCTTCATCCTGACTTGCAGATTGGAGGTTTTTGGTAAAAACACAGCAAAGATACCAGAGAAAACAGCCAGTCACCCTCACAGCAGAAGTGTTTAGAAAGAAGGGAACTAGTTTACATCATACACATAATTTAGTTAAAAAATGGATTTCTATCTTGTTGTAAAAGACTTTTCACTCTCCCAACATGGCCGCCCGTACCAGCTGTTAACCACTTAAAAATACTTATTCCTTACTGTTCCAATGATTTACTTATTTATTTATATTTACAATATTAAGTAACAAGACATCAGTTTATTTATTTTGTTTCTATATTTCTCATATATTATCATACAACAGTCATTTTTCCACACTTACAATAGCGAGACCTGTCCCCTCCAACATGGACAGAAAATCCTCTATTTGGATATAAAATTATATATATACATATATATACAGTATATGTGGGACAGTGAGTAGTCAACTGTTGTTTCCACGTCTGCTGCTTACTTTAATCATTCTATAAGCTTTGAGATAGTGTTTTTTTAAATGACGTATTTTATGTTTAGTTAATCCATCAGATGCACTGTTATTACACTTCTCACTCTGTCTTTCCCTGTTGCTATGACCACAATCAGGCCCATAGGGTGTTAAGAGATGTATTATTTACTCGGGGAGCAATAACATTTCAAAATCAATTCCAAAATGTTTAGGAAGCCAATGCAATGACACTGGGACTGCTGTGATGTGCTCTCTTCTTCTGATGCCCATTAATATCCTGGCAGTTGAATTCTAGATCAGTTGGAGGTGTGAAGTGGCCTCTGACTGAGGCAGAAACAACGTCTGACAATGATACTGACACTTCTCAGTTTTCCTAATGACTTTCGTCTGTTTCTTTTCTAGAGAAGCCAGTTAAAAGTTTAGGTAGGTGGTATGTTGCAGCTCTCAGTGATAAGGAGCAGATCCACAGGTTGAGACAGCAGGTATTGGATGGCATTACTGAGGCCCTCCAGGCAAACTTAAGCTGTGGTGTCTGCTGTTTGGTCTGCTGCCACAAATAGTGTCACCATTTGTATGCCAGTGTATGATGTACCTAATTCAAAGGTAGGGAAACTACCTACGCTCAGGCAGCACTTAGACATAGGGATACTGTTGGGTATTTTTTGGAACGCTTCTTAACAGGCAATAACAGTTACAGGCAGTTTATACATATTAACGTCACTTTCTGGTGACCCAGACTTGCCTGTCCTCTCACATGCAACTTCATATTGAAAGCATTTTCTTTTTCTCTGGTAAGACAGGTCAAGGGACATGATTCACACATAGAATAGCTTCTCGTACCAGAGCAGCTCGTTATTAGTGGCTATTTGTAAAACTAGTTGAAGTAGATAAGCAGTGATGATAACTGAGCGGGCCATGGAGCCTTACCTTTCTCTCCATTCCTCAACCCCGTAGAGGAATATTTTTCCTCACAGAGGTGGAAAGTTTATGACCACCAGCCACATGATCAGACGTCCCTCTTGGACACAATGAATTACTGGATGTCTGGACAGATCTGCAGAAGATTGCCAGGGACGGATCAGAAAGATTCTTCCCCAGGTGTATTGACAGAGAGGACATAAGACGTGATGTTGATGAGAACTTGTGGCCAAATGCAGAAGACAGGGTTGACTAGCACTGTTTCTATATCTGTAGCTTTCTTATACAAGTATGTATAGTGAATATGTATAGTTTTGTATTGCATCACTGGAATTACATTTGTTTTATTTTGTGAACTTGAAATTACAGAAAAATGGCAAAAATAAATTACTTTGCATTTCAGATGTGAGATTAACTTATGTGCTGAGATGCATGTCAGTAAAGAGAACTGTGTGAAGAGTTTTGTAAAAGGGAACTCGGTGAAGAGAAATGTGTGTTACCAACTGTAATAAACTTCCATAGGAAAGCTCACACAACTTTTGGCACAGTTCACCATGTATATTATGTATATATGCATTTTATAAAAGTAATAAGTGTAAATAATCTGATTCTAATGGTAAATTGCTGCAGATCTTTGTTCATTTGTTGGTTGTTGGAGGAATCATTTTCTGTCGGCAAGTTAAGAGGATTATGTAGAAAAAAACTTTTTATTTCTGCTTTCATTTAGTACATTTTCTATCAAAACATCTGGATGTGCAAACATCCAGGTTGTCGTCTGTCCGTGGGTCACTGACCCTCCAAAGCCACCTGACCACATGATCTGTGGCCAAACTCCCGAAATGTATACGTGTCCAGTGAGTTGGCATGACTTCTCACTTTATATCTTTTCTACAGTCATTACAAGTTTTAACACTTTAATATACAGTAAGTATTTCAATAAATGATGCAAAAGTCTCTCTCACAGGGCGACTCTGGTGGAGGAGTGGTGTACAATGGCATGATTTATGGTGTCCATGCTGCCTCTGGTGAATATGTCTGTACTGCAGAAGCTAGATTCATGGACGTCTGTAAATACATGAAATGGATCGAAGATACTACTGACAAACCTTTTATTGACAAACTGGTTGTCTATCATTGGTTTAACTGAAATGTCCTGTCATTTAACAGACATTTCACAGTTAAGAAAACTGTTGACTAAATTTGCAATTGATACATTTACAATTGATTGGTTTATATTAAATGTTCAACTTTCATTTTTAAAGCCCTTTAAGACAAACAATGTGATTCTGCAACATGACTGTAGTTTCACAAAGTAGTGTCTGACTCACAAATGTTAGTTTACACATTATTGCTGTCATACTGTTGTTATGGTTAAAATAGTCATTGTAAGGAAAATCTTCAAAAGCACAAAAATAATAGTCACCTCTTCTTTTACAGGACTGATAACAATGATAAACTATATGACTGTTGTTTTACAAGGCTGTGTCATTTAAAATAAAATAACTCACAATCATTTAACAGATTGTTGTTTTTAAGCTTCCAATGTCAGAGAAAAAAAGAAACATGAACATATTTCTGCACAATCTAAAGCACCACTAATCAACATAAACCTGCAATAACTGATGGGCAGCATAAACAAGTTGTAAAAACAACAAAGACATATCATCACCTTTCAAGTTGGCAAACTGTTTGTGATGTATTTACACATCCAGCAGTTACAGATCATTATCATTCATTTAGAGTCGTGTTTCTGTCCACCTGATAAATAAAAGTCCAATATTCACTCTATTTTAGCTCTAGTTTGGTCTCTACCAACTCCAAGTGACCCCTTTCACATTGTCATTATGATAGTATTAATTATTATAGCTGCTTTATATGACCAATAAATCATATGACTACCTTATTATTAGTGGGGAAGGTTTTTTTCTTTCTGAAGTTTGCTTTTTTGTCAGAATTTTTTTTTGGAGGAGCAGGAGAGTCTTTTACCTTTTCTCACCCCAGTTTTGTCTTTAACTTCAGCCCTCCCAAACAGATGTTTGTTGGGGGAAAAAAGATCAAATAGCTACAACAGTAAGTGGGCTGTTTATGTGCCATGGATCATGAAGGTGTGTTTTGCATTTTACCACATCCAGAAGACAAGAATATCCCTGTTTTACCCAGGTTCAGAAATGTTATGGCCTGAGGCTTGGTCAATTTGAAACAAATGGAAAACCATTCAAGTCCATATGAGAACACCATGACTGTGCTGCTACTGATTAGAGGTGATGGAGAAAAAGGCTGTTTTATCACTGTTGTAATTTAATGGTAGAAAGGACAAGTTACACTAATTCAATCTGACAATCACAAAAAGGGTAGTGGACAAAAACTAGGTCTTCAGAGGTGTCGCAACTGTCTGCATCAGCCAATAGACTTAAACATGAAATTATTTTTTGGGACTATAGACATAATCAAACAGGTTCTTGTTGGTGTATTATGTTAACAAAGTTGATATTTTACAACAATATATAGTGTGTGCATAACCAACTTATGCTGCTCAAAACTAGCCTCTATGTGTTTGTATGTGTTGCATGTGATGAACCTGTGCTCCCTTTGTGACTGTGACACAATAGCAAACTATACCATTCTCTGATATCTCCCACACAGGTGTAAATTATGAATCATGAATAAGTCAGTGAGGGGAGCTGCACTGGTAAAAGTTACTGATTTAATCAGTGAGAATGTTGATTCAGTCAGTTCAGTTTGAAGATTTGGTGTTAAAGATTCGTTCGTATGCGTACTGAACATCTGCTGAAGGCCAGCTGAAACCTCGGGTCTGGACGCAGCCAGAGGTTCAAACATATAAGGTGCTGGTGGCTAAAGTGCCTTGAGAGTTGCCGCTATCCATGATGGTCAATGTGTCAACCTGTCTCTGTCCTTTGTCACCTTGTTTCCTGCTCTTCATTAAAGCAAAATCTATGATGATGTTGGTGAAGCACAACTGATGAACCAAATGATATAGCAGGGACATTATGTTTAAAAGGTGGAACATTATTCACACATTGCTGTTCTTAGTCTGTTTTTGATGAGGCCAAGTTTGGAGAAGGAACATTTGCCTCTTGTATTTGCAGGCAGAGTTAGATAGACCCATAGAGTGATTTCAACGTTTGGGAAAACATTATATAGTTTTTTCTCCTGAAACAGAACGATTCATTCCAGCTGTGAGACAGAGGTTGTAGTTGTGAAGAAGAAAAGTTCACCTGGGATATTTTTGTCTGTACTTTCTTTGCATAATGCAAGCTGCCTTATTTATTTCAGTCCTTGAAAGTAATCTATCAGAATCAAAATTGATGATACGTCTTGTGGCCCATAAGGCGTTTCAACAGACTATATTATAGAACAAAACACTAAGCAAAACACCACCCTCCCCCCATTTTAACACTAACAGACATTGTGAGGATTTATTGTTATTTGTGCCAGTGGCAGAATATTGTGTGTCTGTGCTAGGACAGTAAAAGGGCAGCAGAGGGCGCTCTGAGTTTAACAGTCAGTACGCATCACTTTCATGGCATACAGGGAAGTTCAGAGGTCAGAGAGAGCTAGTGCCATGAAGGAGTGATTTGCATTGCTGACCACTGTGCTAAATGTTTGCACAGGTAAGAACTGCTATGGTGTCAAACCACAGTAAACCTGTAAGTGTTATGGAAATTACAATGGGAATTTGAATGTACATGTGGGGCCGGGATGTGTGTTTGTGCTGAAATTATAAGCGAATCACGCTAGCGGTTAGCATTAGCAATTTGCGGGCTAATATTTATTTATTTATTTATTTAAGAAGGGACAATGCACATTAGATGACATGGGTACATAAGTCCATCATGTAAATGTGCCAGATTTAGCCATACAGGCTAATTTTCATCTGCAGTCCCTGGCAGGTTGATGATAAAAAGCATTAAAATTAAACATATGAACAAGTACAAGTACATAAGCACAAACAGAAGCACATAATCACAGACCAACAGACCCTTTTACAGCCGACGTCATCAAAAATATGCATGCGCATTTTGGCAACGAAAGTGGCGTTTTTGCCCCAACCACCGAGACGAGTTAGCAAGTTTTAAACATTGAATTAAAAGTGTTACCAGCATCAAAATGTCTGGCTGTTGCCTGTTCGGTTGTCAGAATCGATATTCCAACAGCGGACTCAAGTTCTACAGAATTCTGACAGGATCACAACCGTTTCAGAGCAACCGGCAGCGTCTATGGCTGCAAGCTATTAAACATGTTGACTACAGCTGGACTGAGGACACGATCAAAAATGCTCGTGTTTGTATAGTGCCCATTTTAGATCCAGTATATGTTTTAATGTTATGACCAGGGCTTGAAATTAACACTTGCTCTCAGCCAAATTTTGTCTGTGGCTAAGAAGTCTGTAAATTCTTGACATTTTAGCATGTATCTAACCTAAGCTCAATCAGGTTTTGACTGCAAATCAATAATATTGCCACTGTGTGTAATTCATGAATAAGTTAGTTTCACGCCCTGGTTATGACTAAGTTACAGGGGCAAGACAGGATTTCTGATATGGTGAGGCAAGTAATAAGTGAAAGCGGAGAAAATGACAGTAAAACAGAAGCAGAGTTCACATTTGCATAACAACAAGGACGTAGTTTTCTGCTTTGTTAATTATAACCCAAGCCTCATACATAGTAGTCTTGTGTCCTTGTCTTTGACTGGGGAGTATTTCTGATTTCAAGACATGGTATTTGACGTTCTGTACTTGACCACAGATAACGTAGTCGTAAGCATCTAGTGACTTGTATGCTTGTAGTTTCTCGCTGGTGAACACGCTACATTTCTCCATCTAGTTCTAGAATTGGGGATACATTTCACATCTCCCAGATAAACCTTTAGTTATTTAAAAAAAAAAAACTTAATTCAATCAGTTTTGAATAATAATACTAATTATATTATACTTTCACTGATAATAATGCCTGATGTATATTTTAGGCACAATTTATACATAAAATATTACCTAAATGACTCCCACTCCACTACTGTAAAGGGTACATTTGTGGTATACCATTCTAGGTTAAGGAAATTTAATAATTTCTGTTCTAGTTAAATGAAGCTGTCAGCAGCAGAAAGGCAACGGCAATAGAGGGAACGGCGAGATGTCGACTCTAGCCATGCACTAATCTAACCACAGACATCCAGGTTAGATTAGTGCATGGTTAGATAAATGCATAGGTCCATGAGTCTATAATCATATTATATAGAGTAACTGGACAGTAAGTCATAGGTAGATTGAGAAAAGTGTAGTTTTTTGATTGTCAACATGACAGTATGTAACTGAACTGTTTCTTCCGAGGTGTTGTGTCTTAAAGGTACACGCCATAATTTATGCATAGTTTGCTTACACATTTTAATTAAAGGTGCACTATGTAACTTTTTTAGTAACAATTTTGGTTATATAGCCCTATATTCTTGAACTGTAGGACTCCTAGATGGGCAATGTGCTCTTTTTGTTCTCACCCCACCACAACTCAAAATACAAGCCTGTTTTTCTCTAATGTTTACAAATACAAATGTAAACATATGGCTTTAAAGTATATATATGGCTCTAAAACTCATGTTAGCTCTTACAAACTGCTATTCCTTGTATCAATAGCTGTCTTTTTGTTTGCGTATAGGCCCGTAAAAAGGTTGCATAGTGCACCTTTAATAATAAATACCCGTTTCCTGAAAAATATAACTTACTGTTGAGGATTAAGGAGTGTGCCTTTTCTGCCTATGGTCTGGACAAGCTGGGTTCAATTCCTGGAAGGCCCCTGAAAACGTTTTGAAAGCCATTTTATTTTCCAGATCAGTAATGCATGAGACACATGCAGTTTTTATTCAAGTTCATGAAATATCTGTAATTCAGATGCAGTTGTTAGGATTAAATAATTGTTTTTACATTTAAAAATGGTTTTAAAAGTTTCAGAGTCAGGCAGAAACTGTTGTTGCCATGAAAAAGTTCTTATCTCTAGTTAAATCAGAACCTTTGACAAAGGTAGTATTTATTGCAGGGCTGCTGTAAAAGGCTTTTCACAGAATGATTGCGTAGTTCATCTCTCCCAACATGGCCGCCCGTACCAGCTGTTAACCACTTAAATACTTATTCCTTAGATTTACTTATTTATTTATATTTACAATATTCAGTAACAAGACATCAGTTTATTGATTGTGTTTCTGTTTCTCATATATTATCATACAACAGTCATTTTTCTATACTTACAATAGTGAAACATGTCCCCCCCAACATGGACACATAATGCTCTATTTGGTTAAATCCTAGGTGTTCATGTTATTGTGTCCACCCTCTGGATATACAGAGGATGAATACAATTGATTTGCCATGAAACAATGACTGAGGTCAAGTACTGACTTTTAGCTATGAGGGTGTTTGAGAGTGTGAAGGACAGGACTTGTGGACATTTTTATTTTTTATTCAAATTACAGTCAAAGATCAATGCTCTGTCTTTCTCAACACTTCTTCCTCTTCTTACTTCTGCCATGAGGGTGTTTCTCATGAAATCTCCATGTTCAATCTGCAAGTCAGGATGAAGAGTCAGAACAGCACAAGGTCTCAACTTTAACTGTAAACAATATGCACCAAGATACAGATTCCTGTATATTGTAATGAAATCTAATTCAGCTTCTAATATACTGTATTGATGAAAAAGTTACAAAGGTCAGGGTGGGGCAATTTGGACTTTGAAGGTGCTTTTAGAGAGATACTGGTGATGTTGGTGGAAAAACCTGCAGTAGTTTTGGGAAAAGGTTTGTGGTCTGTGATAGGAGAGTACTGTTAATATAATCTAGTGTGCCAGCATTAATTCTGTTAGCTCCATGTTTGTCTAATACATTTGCTTATTAAGTATTGTTTAAGGCACAGTTCTCATTCCAGGTGTACAAGGAACAAATGGCTCAGATACCCCTTACTTACTGCAGCAACCCCCACCAGATACCCCAGGGGATGTGGTCATGAGCTTCAAGTCCACAAAGCACACGTAGACTATATTGGCAAACACCCATGACCCCTCCTGCAATGGTAAACAGCTGGTCCACTGTTCCGCTACCAGGATGATACCCTGATAGTTGGAGCAGTCCCCTTATTTAAAAATGGAACCACCACCTCGGTCTGTCAGTCCACAGGCACAGTCCTTGACCTCCATGTGGTGCTGAAGAGGACATACAGATGGATGCAATTGTTTTAACTCTGTACTCCAGGACATTAGATTGGATAAATAATTAAAATACTGAATTTCAGCTTTGAGGGTATTCACAACCATGCTGAGTGAACAGTGTAGGACTCATAGTCATTTTTGTGCAAATGACCTATAAAGAACTGTTGTATCTCTTTCTAAACACTTCTTCCTCTACTTACTTCTGCCATGAGGGTGACTGACTGTTTTTCTTTGGTCTTGCTTCTGTGTTTCTCATGAAATCTCCATGTTCAATCTGCAAGTCAGGATGAAGAGTCAAAACAGCACAAGCTCTCTGAGAGGAATTAAAGATAACACCTTTAACTGTAAACAATATGCACCAAGATACAACAAAAACATGGATCCCTGTATATTCTAAAGAAATCAAGTTATGCAGTACATCAGTAAATTTACTGCTACCTTTGTTCAACTTGTGAAAAATGTTTAATTGTTGTTGACACTGTCAGAGAGGTTCATTAAGCTCTTTCAGTAAATATATATTTACCTTGTGACTTTTGAAATATGTTTTTACATGTAAGACAAAATAAGGTCAAGTGAGTGACTGTAATTTAACTTTCAGTCATAAAAATATTCACTTTGCAAACCAAGAGCCCTGACAACAGGATCATTCTTTCCTTTGAAAAGAGGGAAAAAGTCTCTAAAACATACAAGGGAGTTCACCCTACATGACTCAGAGTGCCCAGAGATAGATGGGACCCTGCTGGAACAGATAGATGTTCACTGTTTCAGCACCACAAACAAACTGTTGGGCTGCAGCATTTCTTGCAGCTTCCATGTGCACATGAAGGATGTGAAGAAAAGCAGTTTGGCTTTGGAGGATGATCCTGACAGGGTTCTGGTGATGTTTCTGGGACAAAGCTGAAGAAGTTTTGCAAAGGGGCGTGTGTGTGAGCATTTTAATACAGGTATACAGTAACAAATTGCTCTAAATGAATTCTTTACAAACATCTCAAGTTAAGGCTAAGTTTTACTAATCTTTAGATCATAAATTTAAAGAACATCTGTGCAGTCACTTTACGCAAGACAAGGGCAGGAACACTTGATAAGTGATCACAAATTTGCAGAAGTGCAGAACTTTGGTGCCAATGGGGTTGTATTGATAAATCTCTATGACGTGATTGGTGGCTCGAAGGCCAACAGGACAGTTTGAACAAATTTAAAAAGGCACCACTGTTGCACCAGGAGTCATTGACAGAGATGGGTGGCATGACACGTCTTCTCCTTTTGCTGTGGGTCGGTGCGTAGTCAACTGTTGTTTCCACGTCTGCTGCTTACTTTAACCATTCTATATGCTTTGAGATAGTGTTTATTTAAATTATGTATTTTATGTGAAAAGTGATAGAAAAGTAATTTTATGTTTTGTTAATCCATCAGATGTACTGTTATTACACTTCTCACTCTCTCTTTCCCTGTTGCTATGACCACAATCAGGCCCATAGGGTGTTAAAACATCTATTATTTACTCGGGGAGCAATAACATTTCAAAATTAATTCCAAAATGTTTAGGAAGCCAATGCAATGACACTGGGACTGCTGTGATGTGGTCTCTTCTTCTGATGCCCATTAATATCCTGGCAGCTGAATTATAGATCAGTTGGAGGTGTGAAGTGGCCTCTGACTGAGGCAGAAACAACGTCTGACAATGATACTGACACTTCTCAGTTGTGTACCTGAGCCATATTGGCTGTTTGCTGTTTTACCAGCGACTTTCGTCTGTTTCTTTTCTAGAGAAGCCAGTTTAAAGTTTAGGTAGGTGGTATGATGAAGCAAAGGTTGAGACAGCAGGTAGTGGCATTAAGAGCATAGAGACGTCAGGACCTCCAGGCAACCTTAAGATGTGGCAGGTTGGTCTGCTGCCACAGACGTGGCCATTTACAGTGTATGATGTACCTTTTCAAAGGTAGAGCAAGTAGAGAGAATGATTAGCTCTCACATTAGAGAGTGATTGGGAGCCTCACACTCCCTCAGCAGAGATGATGCTCTCAAAGTCAAGCAATATAGCATTACAGCAGAACAGTGCCAGCGGTCTCAACAGGGAGGAAGTGGAACCCAAGAGAGGCAGTTTTACAGGCTCAGGCAGCACTTAGACATAGAGATACTGTTGGGTATTTTCGGTCTTAACAGGCAATAACAGTTACAAGCAATTTGTGCAAGATTAATGCATACAATAGCTACTCATACCAGAGGGGTTGCTAATTAGTGGCTATTTGTAAGTTGTACTAGTGGAACTAGATAAACAGTGATGGCAACTGGACAGCTGAGTGGGATAGAGTTTAAAGGTACAATAGATCAGAGAATGGTGTGGAAAAGTGTTTGATATAACTAGCATCTATTTGTAAGATAGCAGGGATGGCAGCTGGATTACTGAGCGCTTATCCTTGAGGGTCATGGAGGAGCTGGATCCAATCCCAGCTGACATTGGGTGAGAGGCGGGGTAAACCCTGGATAGTTCGCCTGTCAGTCACAGGGCTGACATATAGAGACATACAACCATTCAGGCTCACATTCACACCTACGGGCAACTTAGAGTCACAGATTACTGTAACCTAACCTACAACCTGTCGTTGGACCAAGAGAAAACCCACACAGGTAAAAAATAAAAATGCATAAACTCTGAATTGGACATACAACACTGAGCGCCTATTTTCATTCCTTGATGGGGGCAACTGAGGCAGAATCCAGAATGGCTGTAATTGTACGGGACGATGTGGCATTTGACCGTTCTCTTCCAGTCAAGTCAAGTAAAAGTTTATTATAGCCCAACATCATAACATATGTCTGAAAGGGCTGTACATAAAATAAAAGAATAATGAGCAACATTAAGTGAGATAAAGTACATATAAAACATTATGTACAAAATATTTGAAATATTTAAATATATATACAAAGTGAATACAACAATATACAAAATGCACATAAAACTCCTGTACATTCATACCTGAATACAGATAAAAACAAACATATACAAAAATGTGTAACATACAGTACATATAAATAACCATGTGCACATGAAACTGAATATAAGTTGGATAACTGTAGTTTAGTACTTAGGTCAGACTAAATGAGGTTGAAGGCTGATGTGAAGATGTGTTTGAGTTTGCTTTGAATGAGTCAACCGAGCTAACCAAAAATTTTGATAGGAAGATGATTCCAGAGAAGAGGGGCTTGATAAGAGAAAGCTCTGCCACCTACTGATGTTTTCACAGAGAGGTTTACAGCCCTGTTTACAGCCTTTCTCTCCATTCCTCAACCCTGTAGAGGAATATTTTTCCTCATAGAGGTGGAAAGTTTATGACCACCAGCCACATGATCAGACGTCCCTCTTGGACACAATGAATTACTGGATGTCTGGACAGATCTGCAGAAGATTGCCAGGGATGGATCAGAAAGATTCTTTCCCAGGTGTATTGACAGAGAGGACATAAGGTGTGATGTCGATGAGAACTTGTGGCCAAATGCAGAAGACAGGGTTGACTAGCACTGTTGTATTTCTATATCTGTAGCTATCTTATACAAGTGTGTATAGTGAATATGTATAGTTTTGTATTGCATCACTGGAATTACATTTGCTTTATTTTGTGAACTTGTGACTTTGTGAATTATTCTTTATTGGAATTATTAATTCATGTGCTGAGCTGCATGTCAGTAAAGAGAACTGTGTGAAGCATTTTGTAAAAGAAGAGAACAAGAAATGTGTGTTACCAAGTTACCAAAAAACTGTAATACTGGGCTTCCACAGGAAAGCTCACGCAACTTTTGGCACAGTTCACCATGTATATTGATCACTTTCTAGAGAGTGAATAAGTTGTTCTCTACAACAACCACTGCTCTAACTTACAGTCACCTGGTGGAGGTCTTTCTGTTTCAGGTGTTGCAGGGAGCGCAGTGGTGGATCTGCAGAAGAGAATCATTGGAGGTAAAAAGTGTGATGATCATGATCGTCTGTACCATGTGAAGTTGATACCAAATGATGGGACCCAAAACCAATTGTGTGGTGGCTCTCTGATCAGTGACCAGTGGATTCTGACTGCAGCTCACTGCTGGAAGCAGGGATGGTGAGAGAGTGACAGATTTATTTTAAAACTAGTAACTATATATTTTTCACTCATAAATTCAATCTGAAAGTCCTGAAGAAGCTTGATTTTAAACTATAGCATTCCCAAAATGAAGATAGGGTTGCTTATGTTAATGTTCAGTAATCACTGACTCATAATGTTAAAATATGATGAATTCACAGTAATTCAGTGACGTTCTTCTTTAACCTCTACTTCTTTGTAGGACTATACAAGCAGATTTAGGTGTGCATCCAGGTACACAACAAACCACTGTGCAAATCACAGCATCACCTGTGATCTTTAAGGACAACGACAAAAACAACAATGACAGGACCCATGACATCATGCTGCTGAAGCTACCTGACCCTACTGATTTTAAATATATAAATCTTCCTGACTGTAGAAATCGTCCCAAGAAGTGAGTTGTGATCTTTCCCCTTCAGTAAGTCTGAAAGCTCAACTCTGGAGGAACTCAAAACGACAAATTCATGTGGAATATTTTTTAAATGTAAAGGCATTAGTTATGAATGTACTTTGTTTTGTGAGACTTCTTTTGTTTTTAAGAAAACTGCTATAAAATTAAAATTGATTTTTATTATTTTTATTGTTTTTCAGAGGTGAGAAAGTTCAGATTGCAGGTTATGGAGACACAAGTCAAAGGCCTGGTGATATAAAAAGTAAGATGAATCTTGTTTATTTTATAATAACAATTATCTATGTTTATCACAATTAGTGTTCTAATTTTTGCTTTTATGTTTGGAAACATTGTTGACACATATTTACATTAAATATATTTTTATTTTATCTTAAAAGGTTGTTTCCTATTAATTATATTTATGTATATACATAATAAAACATAATTCTGCCAGTACACTTTCTTTTCAAGCTCAACTCAGCACAATTCAAGATATTTGGAAAACCAATTGAGACATTTTTTATAAAGCAGATAAATAACCTAATTTAAAGATGCTGTTTGATTCAAACAGCATCAAAGATGTCGAAAAGATGTTTTGAGCTTTTTATACAAGTATGAATAAGTATAACTAATGAGATTCCAATAGTAAGTTACAGCAGAGTTTTGTTCATTTGTTGTTGAAATAATATTCTGTGGGCAATTTAAGTATATAATGTAAAAAAACCCACTTCTATTCTCATCTAGGAGCTGCTCATGTAGATAAACTCCACTGTGCAAACATCAATGTTGTCGACTGTCCGAACCCAAAGCCACATGACCACAGGTTCTGTGGCAAAACTTATGGAGTGGATGTTGTGTCTCGTCAGCGTTGTTAAGTTCACGTCATGTCAGGTCTTCTAATTTTATGTTGAAGTCACTCATGTCTAGTCTCGTCGTGCACTTCCTGTTTTATTTTGTAATAATCCTTCCCTCTCGTTTCAGACCCTGACTTCCTCCCTTTGTGTGATTTTCCCGCCGTTGTGATTGTTTACCCCGCCCCTGATTGTGTTCACCTGTTCTCCCCTACCTCATGTATAAATAATCCGTGTCTCCCCTTGTCCTGTGCCAGTTCGTCTTGTTTTCGTCAGTGAATGCATGTGAGCCAAGCGTACCAGCGATTTCCCCTTGCTTCAGGTTTTGTCATAGTTCATGTTACATTTTGATCCTCCAAGTGAGTGTTTTTGTTTTCTACTTAGGTTATCCTCTTCATCAGCATTTGTTTTGTACTTTGATTATCCTCTTCATGAGCGCCTTTGTTAACATCTCAGTAAAGTTTTTGGAAACTCCTGACCCTGTCTTTGAGTTGTGCATTTGAGTCCTCCGGTCCTGAGTCAAAGTTTGTGACAGAACGAACTGGCCAAGATATGGACTCAGCCGACTCAAAAAAACTCCAGACCGCTCTCTCTGCACAAGGCACCATGCTTAATCAGCACGGTGCTTAGCTGAGCACCATCAGCCAGGGGGTTAAGAGTCTCACAGAGCGGCAGGTGGAGTTTCAAGAATCAGTCACCACTCAAGTAAACCTCTTGGCAGGACAGATCCACCAAGACCTGACTCACCTGGGTACTGCAGCATCAGCTATTGCCATTTCACCGGCAGGGCTGCCACTTGGGCCACTGCTGAGTGGTCTAGGAACTCTGACAGCTGTCACTTGCTCGACGCATTCAAGGGGACAATGAGCAAGATATTCGACCACACGTCACCTGCCCGGGAGGCCTCTCGACTCCTGATGCAGATCAAGCAGCACTCCCGGCAGGTGATCAACTACGCCAGTGGCCGCTGATAGCGGATGGAACACTCCAGCTCTAATAGACGCTTTTATGAACGGACTCTCGGAGTCTATCAAAGACCACTTAGCACCACTGGAGTTACCACAGGACCTAGAGGCTATCATCGCCATGTCAATTCGGGTGGACAATCGGTTCCGGGAGAAGGAGCGACAACAGTTCCTCCTTCCAGCCGTTGAGGGACCCCTTCAGGAATCCACCCTCCCTGGGCGCCTTCACCTTCATCGTCGCCAGGATCCGGTCGGCAGACGAACCGATGCAGCTGGAGAGGACCAGGATTTCTCCGGAGGAGAGACTGCGTCATCTGCAAGAGGGGGGCTGTGTTTACTGTGGTCAACGGGGACATCAACTCATCTCCTGTCCAGGAAAAGATCGCGCTCGCCAGCCTTGAGGAGGGCGCTGGTGGGTAAGTCTTCATGGACCTATCCTCCTCGACCAATGACTCAGGTAACGCACTCCATTAATACACAGACTGTAACCAAGGGGGTGTTAATTGACTCTGGGGCAGACGAGAGTTTCGTGGACTGGGACTTAGCCAAACAATTACAGGTTAAGACCGTTCTTTTGGACACCCCAGTTAATGCTAGTGCCTTGGATGGGAGCTTATTGTTCTGAGTGACCCATAGTACTGAGCCCGTGCAAGTAACGTTAGAGGGTGATCACTCAGAATCCATGCAGTTTCATTTATTCACTTCAGCACAGTATCCTCTGATTCTAGGGTTTCCCTGGTTAAAGAGATGCAACCCTCACATTGACTGGAGCTCAGGCAGGATAAAAGGGTGGGGGGAAGAGTGTGCAGTCATGCAGACCTACTCATAGGACACAACCTGACATTTCCCCGGGCCCAGTAATGACAGAAAATTCCGACCACGACTTAGATTACCCTGACTTGTCCATGGTCCCATCATGCTACCATGACTTAAAAGAAATGCTTATCACCTCGTCAGGATCCGGGAAGGCGACGAGTGGAAGACGGGGTTTAACACTCCTAGCGGACACTATGAGTATCTAGTCATGCCTTTTGGACTTTGTAACGCTCCTGCAGTATTTCAAAATCTGGTGAATGATGTGTTGAGTGTTTGGTGAGGAAAATCAATATGTCAAAGATATACAAACACAAAATCATTCAGACATCAAGTCACATGTAGGTCATGTCCGGCAGGTTCTCCAGAAACTGTTGGACAATCAGCTGTATGTAAAGGCCGAAAAATGTGATTTTCATACGGCTTCAGTTTCGTTCCTGGGGTACATCATCACTGCTAACCAGATACAAATGGACCCATCTAAGGTTAGTGCTGTGACTAATTGGCCTATCCCAGACAGCCGAAAGAAGGTTCAACAGTTCCTGGGGTTTGCTAATTTCTATAGAAAATTAATTCGTAACTTCAGCACTATTGCCGCACCTCTTCACGCCCTCACCTCTTCCAAAGTGCCGTTTCAGTGGAACTTCCAGGCCGAGAAAGCATTTCATGACCTTAAGGGAAGGTTCACCACGGCACCGGTACTCACAGTTCCTGACACTCGACAGTTCGTGGTGGAGGTTGACGCATCCAATGAGGGCATTGGGGCGGTGCTGTCCCAGAGGTCCGCTAAGGACAACCGGATGCACCCCTGCGCGTACTTGTCACATAAGTTGACCCCAGCAGAAAAACTATGATGTGGGGAACAAGGAACTATTGGCAGTCAAGGCGGCACTGGAAGAGTGGAGGCACCTGTTGGAGGGGGCGGTGCACCAATTTTTAGTATGGACAGATCACAAAAATCTAGAATACCTCAGAAAAGCTAAGAGGCTTAATTCTCGTCAGGCGAGATGGACTTTCTTTTCAACCGGGCTCTCAGAAAGGTAAACCTGATGCGCTGTCCTGCCTTTATGACCCAGCGCCAATTGCCAAAGAACGCAAAACAATCCTTCTACTGAACCGTGTGGTTGGGGCGGTTTCTTGGCAAATAGAATCCGATGTGAAGCAGGCAAATGTTGGGAGCCCGGCACCTGGTGGGTGTCCAAATAACCGTTTGTTCCTGTGTCTTTACACTCCAAGGTAATCCACTGGGCTCACACGTCCCTGCTCACGTGCCATCCAGGGGTCAAGTGAACCTTGTTTGTGATAAGACAGCGGTTCTGGTGGCCGGCCATGGAAAGGGAGGTCGCGGAGTATGTGGCAGCCTGTCCAGTATGCGCACGGAACAAGTCTTCCCTCAGCTGCCACGGGCCTATCCCCTTTCCAATGTGTCAACGGCTACCAGCCTCCCCTGTTCCCGGACACAGAGGGAGGTCACGGTCCCCTCAGCTCATGCCATGGTCAGACGCTGTCGCTGGATTTGGGCCGGTGCTCAGCGGGTACTCCTACAGAGTTCGGCCCGGATGAAAGCGGCAGCAGACCGGCACCGACAACCGGTTCCTCTCTACAGCCCAGGCCAGAGGGTGTGGCTTGCCACCAGGGACTTGCCCCTTCACGTCCACTCCAGGAAATTGGCTCCGAGGTTTGTAGGTCCATTCCCCATAGCTAAGGTGATTAACCCTGTTTCTGTCCGTCTACGACTTCCCAGGTCTTTAAAAGTTCACTCCACTTTTCACGTGAGCAGGGTCAAGCCGGTCAGGGACAGCGCTCTGGTGCCCGCCTCCGAGCCCCCTCCACCCCCCTAGGTTGTTGACAGCGGTCTGGTCTACACAGTCAAAGCTGCTGGCAGTTCGCAACCGTGGTTAGGGCAGGCAGTTCCTGGTGGACTGGGAGGGTTACAGTCCAGAGGAAGCGGTC
The DNA here is from genome assembly GCA_008360985.2 of Macquaria ambigua. Taxonomy (NCBI): domain Eukaryota; kingdom Metazoa; phylum Chordata; class Actinopteri; order Centrarchiformes; family Percichthyidae; genus Macquaria; species Macquaria ambigua. The sequence goes on along the minus strand of VMKM01000056.1, from coordinate 622,895 downwards.
ATGGATTCCGTCACGCTTCATTGTGGACGATAACCTTATCACAGCCTTTTATGACAGTCACCCAGGGATTCCTGGGCCGTCGGGAGTCGGCCCTAGGGGGGGGTACTGTTGTGTCTCGTCAGCGTTGTTAAGTTCAGGTCTTCTAGTTTTATGTTGAAGTCACTCATGTCTAGTCTCGTCGTGCACTTCCTGTTTTATTTTGTAATAATCCTTCCCTCTCGTTTCAGACCCTGACTTCCTCCCTTTGTGTGATTTTCCCGCCGTTGTGATTGTTTACCCCGCCCCTGATGTGTTCTCCCCTACCTCATGTATAAATAGTCCATGTCTCCCTTTGTCCTGTGCCAGTTCGTCTTGTTTTCGTCAGTGAATGGATGTGAGCCAAGCGTACCAGCGATTTCCCCCTGCTTCAGGTTTCGTAGTTCATGTTACGTTTTGATCCTCCAAGTGAGCGTCTTTGTTTTGTACTTTGATTATCCTCTAAATGAGCGCCTTTGTTAACATCTCAGTAAAGTTTTTGGAAACTCCTGACCCTGTCTTTGAGTCGTGCATTTGAGTCCTCCGGTTCTGAGTCAAAGTTTGTGACGGTGGATACATGGCCAGTGAGGTGGCATGACTTCTCACTTTATATCTTTTCTACAGTCATTACAAGTTTAACCACTTTAATGTAAATTTCAATAAATAAGCAAAAGTCTGTAATAAACAATATACACCTCTCTCACAGGGTGACTCTGGTGGAGGAGTGGTGTACAATGGCAAGATTTATGGTGTCCATTCTTCCTCTGGTAAATGTCTGTACTGAAGCAGCTGAATTCATGGACGTCTGTAAATACAAGCAGTGGATCAAAACAAAAACTGCCAAACCTTTAACTGACAAACTAAAGTCATGTGTAGGGTGTGGTTAACTGTGAAATGTCCTGTCATTTAACAGGCATTTCACATTTATTAAAACGTTTGAGTTACTCTAAATTTGCAATTGATACATTTACAATTGATTGGTTTATATTAAATGTTCAACTTTCATTTACAAAGTCCTTTAAGTCTACAACATGACTGTAGTTTCAAATGGTAGTGTTATGATAAAAATATATAATGATACATTTTCCTGAATATAAATTGAATGGATTTTGCCTCTTATTATACAGTCATTGTATAAAAATATAAATAAAAATAATAAAATAACTGCTGTTCTTTTAACAATACTGATAATGATAAACAATGTGACTCTCCTGTAACAAAGTTATGTCAGTTAAATTGAAATAAAGATGACTCAACATCATTATTTAAAAGATTGTTCTTGTCTTTATGATTTCAGTGTCACAGACAAAAAACACATGAATATATTTCTGCACAAAAAAACCAGACCTTAGTGTAAACATCAAATTCCTCAACCTCAAATTAAGTCAAACAAAAATATAATTATGTAACAGAAAATATAGGCCTATCTATGTTTTCTCATATGATTAAAATTGGGAACCACAGGTTGGGAACTGCTGTCTCTTTCTCCCAGCTCAGTATGTGCACAGTTTGTTTCTTATCAGGTAACTAAATCCGTCAAAATAAATGTAGTGGAGTGAAAAGTACAATATTTGCCTTCAAAATGTAGTAGAGTAGAAGTATAAAGTAATGGAAATACTCAAGTAAAGTACAATTACCTCTAAATTATACCTAAGTACAGTACTTGAGTAAATGTGCTTTGTTAAATTCCACCACTGCTCACAGGTTATGGCCTTCGTGTAAACATCAAATTCCTCAACCTCAAATTAAGTCAAACAAAAATATAATTATGTAACAGAAAATATAGGCCTATCTATGTTTTCTCATATGATTAAAATTGGGAACCACAGGTTGGGAACTGCTGTCTCTTTCTCCCAGCTCTCATCTCATGTTTCCTCTTTTTCCTCTCTTCTTTGTTTTCAGTGGTACAACGACTGATCATTTCCCATTTATGCCAGGTGAACAGGTGCTCTTTGTGCTTTGATACAGCATTATATGCCTGAATGTGCATAGTCTGTGTGTGTGTGTGTGTGTGTGAGAGAGAGAGAGAGAGAGAGAGCTTATCCCACCAATACAGAACAATATCTGACATATTATGTGGAAATATAAGTAAGGAAATATCAGAATACAGTAAGCTATACACAAAATATACTTAATGCTTGGCCAATGATTTTAGAATGACAGTGAACACAAAGATCCTTGTGTAAAATGACATCGAGATAGTGAGATTTGAATACATTCACTGCACAGACAAGAAGCCGTAGTGTGCCGAAGTTTCGTTTATTAAAATGTTACTATCACACCGAGAGGCAAATTCAGGAGATAGCCAAAAAACTCACCGTGCGTGCCTGAGCTCCGCTGTGTTGATAAGCTGAACTGACATAAACGTAACCAAACCCTCGTGTTTAATCGTCAGTTGACAGTTAAAAGTGAAAATACAATGAACACCGAGAACAGAGACACAACAGAGCCAGTGATCACTTTTAATAATAATAATAATAATAATAAAAACTTACCACAATCCACCTCGTCTTTGGTGCTTTTGTGTCAGAGCAGCATCGTTAGAGTCCAGATGAGGTTACATTTGCCTAAATTTGACTTGTAGACGGTCGCGTTACAGAGCTGCTTCTGTGGGCAGAGAGAGCTGTGAGAGCAGCCTCCACCCCCAAACCCCTCTACACCCCCCACCCACCTACACACACACACACACACACACACACACATATATGCAATTAAGATGTTAATGATGTTATCGACTAGTTAGTTAATATAGGCCATTAACAGAATTAGTATCACTTCCCCTTATCAATATTAAAATAAATAAGAATCCACAGTTTTTAACAGCAACTGTTGTTTCATTGGAGGGATCTTTAGAGGCATGCAGATGTTCAGCTATCCAGTATTTCACAAGAAAAAAGCTCAAATTAGGTCAAACAAAAATAAAATTGTGCAACAGACAATATATCTATGTTCTGTAAAACTTTTAATCATCTCCTTTTCTTTTTCAGTACAATGACTGATCATTTCTCATAAGCCAGGTGAACTGGTTCTTTGTGCTTTGATATAGCATTGTGTGTGTGTGTGTGTGTGTGTGTGTGTGTGTGAGAGAGAGAGAGAGAGAGAGACAGACAGAGAGATTTAACCTCAATTTTGATGAGTGAACTGTTGGCGTGATCAAAACGTATCCCACAAATACAGAACAACACTTGACATATTATGTGGAAATATAAGTAAGGATAACATCCTACAGTAAGCTCCACACAGAAAACGTAATGTTTCTGTTAGATGACCACTGACTATTAAATGTCAGTGAACATATACTGTAGGTCCTTGTGTAAAATGACATTCAGATAGTGAGGTTTGAATTGACATTTGGATACGTTCACTGCACGGACAAGAGTAGCAGTAGTGTGCTGACGTTTCATTTATCACCATGAGGCCGATAACAACTCAGGATGTGTGAATTTACTGATATATTAATATGAAGCAACGTGTCGTATGTGAACCAGACCAACCTAACGCCACGTTAGCTTCTTTCTAGCTTGTGACATGAGCTGCTAGCTATGTTCTTGGGCATGCTTCATTCAGGTTGTCTGTCTGTTTTACTAAGTAACTGACATAAACTTATCTAAAACCTTGTGTTGTGCCAGAGATCCTTCTGTAGACACAAAGAGCTGTAAGAACAGTCTAACACACACACACAAACACACACACACACACACACACACACACACACACACACACACACACAGAATATAGGCTATGAACTGAGCTATATCACTTCCCCTTATCAGTTTATAGATGATAGATATAGTCTTTAAACTCACCATTGTTTCTTAAAGGTTCATTATATTTAATCTCCCTTTTTAAACCTATTTTTGAATGTCCTGCTTCATATCAAATAAATAGTCCTCTCCACTCAAATTAAGAAACAAAACTGCATACACAGTGAGTTAAAAACTACCATAAACCCTAAACAAAAGGACAAAAACTATCTGCCATGTATCTGTCAATCCTCTTTACAGTACGTGTTCACTGTAGACGTTGATCAGTTTAATCTTCTTTGCTAAAACAGAAAAAAACAAACAGATGTGATGAAAGATGAAAGAGTGGACTTCTAAAGGTGTGTTCAGACAGAAGGCGAAGCAAACTTTATGAAGCAGATTCATGAAGCTCCAGCACAAGTGTGAAGTTTTCCCTTAAGTTGAAACATTTTCAACTTCTGAACTGACAGGGGAATTCGTGTCTAATAGCATCTTTCCATTGATTTGTATCCAATCGCGCTGCCTCTAAAATTTCTTATCCTGTTCTATCTGAACAGTTATCCACGAGATTCTGGTGAGTTTTATTAAAAGGTTTGTATCAGTAAATAACTTTACAGTAACTGGTTTACAGTAGCCTACATACATTTTAATCATACTGTAATGTCTAACCTGTAACATTGAGATATTCAGTGACTAAGTAAAACTAATGTTTCAGTTAAAATATTTTGACTTTTAGTCATAAAAATATTCACTTTTGCAACCCAAAAGCCCCAACAAAAGAGTCATTCTTAACTTTGAAAAGAAAGGAAAGATCTCTAAAACATACAAGGGAGCTGAATGCAGAGTTGACTCTCAAGTTTTGCAAAGGTTTATGTGTGTCAGCATTTTAATATAGGCCTACAGTACAGGTATACAGTAACAATTACGCTTAATTGCTTAAAATGAATTCCTTTCAATCAAAATATCAACTTAAAGCAAACTTTTACTAATATTTTGATCATAAACTTGTGTCGGCTTCATGTTGAAAAAAATGCAGCTGAGGTGACAGGTCATTTTCCTTCACATTAAGGGAGACAAGGGCAGGAACACTCAAAATTTTGCATAAGTGCAGACTTTGTAGCCAATGGAACTGTAGTGATAAACCGTCATGAGGTGATTGGTGGCTCGAAGGCCAACAGGAAAGTGTGAACAAATTTAAAAAGGCACCACTGTTGCACCAGGAGTCATTGACAGAGATGGGTGGCATGACACGTCTTCTCCTTTTGCTGTGGGTCGGTGAGTAGTCAACTATTCTTGTGGTAATTTTATGTTCTTCTCACTTCTCACTCTCTCTTTCCCTGTTGCTATGACCACAATCAGACCTGTAGGGTCTATTATGTATTCTGGGGCCAGCACGAGTTTTAAAAGTAAGCAACGCAATTTTAAAATCAATTCCAAAATGTTTAGGAAGCCAATGCAATGACACTGGGACTGCTGTGATGTGCTCTCTCATATTGGCTCTTTGATGTTTTCCTAATGACTTTCGTCTGTTTCTTTTCTAGAGAAGCCAGTTAAAGTTTAGGTAGGTGGTATGATGAAGCAGAGGTTGAGACAGCAGGTAGTTGATGGCATTAAAAGCACAGACGTCAGAACCTCCAGGCAACCTTAAGATGTGGCAGGTTGGTCTGCTGCCACAGACGTTGTGGCCATTTACAGTGTATGATGTACCTTTTCAAAGGTAGAGCAACTAGAGAGAATGATTAGCTCTCACATTAGAGAGTGGTTGGGAGCCTCACACTCCCTCAGCAGAGATGATGTTCTCAAAGTCAAACAATAATATAGCATTACAGCAGAACAGTGCCAGCAGCCTCAACAGGGAGGAAGTGGAACCCAGGAGAGTTTTACAGGCTCAGGCAGCACTTAGACATAGAGATACTGTTGGGTATTTTTTTGAACGGTCTTAACAGGCAATAACAGTTACAAACAGTTTATGCAAGATTAATGCATACAATAGCTTCTCATACCAGAGGGGTTGCTAAGTAGTGGCTATTTGTAAGTTGTACTAGTGGAACTCGATAAACAGTGATGGCAACTGGACAGCTGAGTGGGATAGAGTTTAAAGGTGCAATAGATCAGAGAATGGTGTGGAAAAGTTTTTGATATAACTAGCATCTATTTTTAAGATAGCAGGGACGGCAGCTGGATTACTGAGCGGGCCATGGCATTTAGATCCATCCATCCATTAGGTATACCCACTTATCCTTGAGGGTCTTGGAGGAGCTGGATCCGATCCCAGCTGACATTGGGTGAGAGGCGGGGTAAACCCTGGACAGTTCTCCAGTCAGTCACAGGGCTGACATATAGAGACATACAACCATTCAGGCTCACATTCACACCTACGGGCAACTTAGAGTCACAGATTACTGTAACCTAACCTACATCCTGTCGTTGGACCAAGAGAAAACCCACACAGGCAAGAAATAAAAAATAAAAGTGCATAAACTCTGAATTGAGACATTTTCATTCCTTGATGGGGGTAACTGAGGCAGAATCCAGTGTTTTGTAGTTGTACGGGACGATGTGGCATTTGACCGTTCTCTTCCAGTCAAGTCAAGTAAAAGTTTATTATAGCCCAACATCACAACATATGTCTGAAAGGGCTGTACATAAAATAAAAGAATAATGAGCAACATTAAGTGAGATAAAGTACATATAAAACATTATATACAAAATATTTGAAATATTTAAATATATATACAAAGTGAACTAGAATACAACAATATACAAAATGCACATAAACCTCCTGTACATTCATACCTGAATACAGATAAAAACACACATATACAAAAATGTGTAACATACAGTACATATAAATAACCATGTGCACATGAAACTGAATATAAGTTGGATAACCGTAGTTTAGTACTTAGGGCAGACTAAATGAGGTTGAAGGCTGATGTGAAGATGTGTTTTTAGTTTGCTTTGAATGAGTCAACCGAGCTAACCTCTAAAAGTTTGATAGGAAGATGATTCCAGAGAAGAGGGGCTTGATAAGAGAAAGCTCTGCCACCTACTGATGTTTTCACAGAGTGGTTTACAGCCTTTCTCTCCTCAACCCTGTAGAGGAATATTTTTCCTCACAGAGGTGGAAAGTTTATGACCACCAGCCACATGATCAGACGTCCCTCTTGGACACAATGAATTACTGGATGTCTGGACAGATCTGCAGAAGATTGCCAGGGACGGATCAGAAAGATTCTTTCCCAGGTGTATTGACAGAGAGGACATAAGGTGTGATGTTGATGAGAACTTGTGGCCAAATGCAGAAGACAGGGTTGACTAGCACTGTTGTATTTCTATATCTGTAGCTATCTTATACAAGTGTGTATAGTGAATATGTATAGTTTTGTATTGCACACTGGAATTACATTTGCTTTATTTTGTGAACTTGGAATTAAAATCCTTTTGCATTTCGAATGTGAGATTAATTCATGTGCTGAGCTGCATGTCAGTAAAGAGAACTGTGTGAAGCGTTCTGTAAAAGAAGAGAACAAGAAATGTGTGTTACCAAGTTACCAAAAAACTGTAATACTGGGCTTCCACAGGAAAGCTCACACAACTTTTGGCACAGTTCTCCGTGTATATTGATCACTTTCTAGAGAGTGAATAAGTTGTTCTCTACAACAACCACTGCTCTAACTTACAGTCACCTGGTGGAGGTCTTTGTTTTTCAGGTGTTGCAGGGAGCACAGTGGTGGATCTGCAGAAGAGAATCATTGGAGGTCAACCATGTGATGCAAATGAGCGTCTGTACCATGTGAAGTTCACTGATAAACATGGGAACCTCTTGTGTGGTGGCTCTCTGATCAGTGACCAGTGGATTCTGACTGCAGCTCACTGCCCCCAAAAGTGAGAGAGTTACAAATTTACTTTAAAACTAGTAATAAAATATTTCTCACTCATAAATTCAATCTGAAAGTCCTGAAGCAGTTTGATGTAAAACTATAGTATTCCCAAAATGAAGATAGCATTGCTTATGTTAATGTTCAGTAATGACTGACCTATAATATTAAAATATGATGAATTCACAGTAATTCAGTGATGTTCCTCTTTAACCTTTACTTACCTGCAGGAATATGAAAGCAGTTTTAGGTGTGCATCCACATCCAGATGCAGGACAAACAGTGAGTATCACATCATCACCTGAGATCTTTAAGGACAAAGATCTCAACAACAATGACAGGACCCATGACATCATGCTGCTGAAGCTACCTAACCCTGTAACTCAGATTCAACCTGTAAAACTTCCTGACTGTGAAAATCGTCCCAATATGTGAGTTGTGTCCTTTCCCCTTTAATAAGACTGAAAGCTCAACTGAAAATGAGAAATTTCTGTGGAATCCTTTTTAAATGTAATGTTCTTTTCTTTTTTTCAGAGATGATGAAGTTCAGATTGCAGGTCATGGAGCCACAACTGCAGGCCCTAATAATGAAAAAAGTAAGATGAATCTTGTTTATTTTATAATAACAATTATCTATGTTTATCACAGTTAGTGTTCTTATTTTTGCTTGTATGTTTGGAAACATTGTTGACACATATTTACATTAAATACATTTTTATTTTATCTTAAAAATGTATCTTCTTCATGAATTATATTTATGTAAATACATAATAAAACATAAATCTGCCAGCAGACTTTCTTTTGAAGCTCAACTCTGAGAACCAGAAAACCGATTGACCCATTTTTTTAATAAAGCAGATAAATAACCTAATTTAAAGATGTTTGCAGGCATTTTATAAAAGTATGAATAAGTAAAACTAATGAGATTCCAATGATAAGTTACAGCAGATCTTTGTTCATTTGTTGGTGGAATCATTTTCTGTGTGCAAGTTAAGATGTTAATGTTATTTTACTAATTATGTAGTAAAAACCTTTTTTTTCTGTTTTCATCTAGTAAGTTTTGCATCAAAACATCTCGATTGTGCAAAGATAAAGGTTGTCGACTGTCTGTGGGTCAGTGACCCTTTGCACAACCCAAAGCCACATGACCACAGGTTCTGTGGCCAAACTCCTGAAGTGAATACATGTCCAGTGAGTTGGCATGACTTCTCACTTTATATCTTTTCTACAGTCATTACAAGTTTTATCACTTTAATATAAATAAGATAAATATTTCAAGAAATGATGCAAAAGTCTAACAAACAATATACACATCTCTCTCACAGGGCGACTCTGGTGGAGGAGTGGTGTACAATGGCATGATTTATGGTGTCATTTCTACCACTGGTAAAGATGCTTGTTCTGCAGATGCTACATTCATAGACGTCTGTAAATACATGAAGTGGATCCAAGATAAAAGTGCCAAAACCTTTATTGACAAAATGAAGACATCTGCCAAAGGTGTTTTTGACAAAATTAAGACATCTGTCAAAGGTGTTTTTGGCAAAAAATAATTGTGATTCTACAACATGACAAAGTTCATTCACAAAGTCCTTTTAAGTCTACAACATGACTGTAGTTTCAAATGGTAGTGTTGTGATGATAAAAATATAAAATGATACATTTTCCTGAATGTAAATTGAATGGATTTTGACTCTTATTATACAGTCATTGTATACAAATCATTGTCTGTTGTTCTTTTAACAATACTGATAACAATGATAAACAATGTGACTCTCCTGTAACAAAGTTATGTCAGTTAAAGTGAAATAAAGATGACTCAATATCATTATTTAACAGATTGTTCTTGTTTTTATATTTTCAGTGTCACAGAACAAAAGATAAATGAATATATTTTTGCATAAAACACCTAGACTTGGTCAATTTAAAACACATGGAAAACCATTCTAGTCCACATGAGAGCACCATGAGTGTGCTGCTACTGATTAGAGGTGATGGAGAAGAGCGAGACAAAGAACGTTTTATCACTGTTGTAATATAATGGTAGACGGGACAAGTTAGACTAATTCAATCAGACAAACAGGGAAGTGGACTGCATAGAAAAGCAGGTAATTCTACACGTTCACCCAGAACCACCACGCACAGAAACCAGGTCCTCAGAGGTGTTTTAACAGATACCAGCACTGTACATAAGGTTAGATCAGCAGCATGTTATTTACAGTGTTATTACATCTTGGTTGTTTTTGTGACTCATGATCTTTAAACAAAGAAGTACTGAACTGTGCATCATGGTTGAGCTGACAACTGTGCTCTCAGTCACTGGTGAGGGGAGCTCCACTGCTAAAAACTTACACTATATTACAATCCAGTACAAGAGCACCACAAACTATGGCCTCAAAAATAGACTTTTATTAAATGGAGTTAGGTGGAACTAGAACTGGATTGTATTCATTATTAATGACTTTAGTTACATCTGTGTTTGTGTGGAAGTCAAAATGTTTGCCATGAAAAAGGTCTTATCTCCAAGTTAAATCAGAGCCTCTCTGACAGAGTCTTAACAAAAACTGAACTTTATCACATTATAAGTTTGACAAAGGTAGTATTTATTGCAGGGCTGCTGTAAAAGGCTTTTCACAGAATGATTACGTAGTTCATCTCTTCCAACATGGCCGCCCGTACCAGCTGTTAACCACTTAAAAAATACTTATTCCTTACTGTTCCAATGATTTAGTTTATTTATATTTACAATATTCAGTAACAAGACATCAGTTAATTTATTTTGTTTCTATATTTCTCATATATTATCATACAACAGTCATTTTTCTACACTTACAATAGCGAGACCTGTCCCCTCCAACATGGACAGAAAATCCTCTATTTGGTTAAATCCTAGGTGTTCATGTTATTGTGTCCACCCTCTGGATATATCCAGTTATTATTATATTATCACGTTCCCACTACAAATGAACCGCTCCAGAGTTTGTTTGCAACTGGACCGAGACCACCTCCTCTAGAGGGTCTCGGTTCAGTTGTTTGGTCTACACCCGAGTGTGTTTACTGTGTTAACACCTGCCCAAACGCTGCCTCCACACTTTTCATTACAAAGACTGACAAGAGCTCACAGATTAGCCTGAGTTTGATCAATACCGCTACAAGCTCGTCATGAGCATGCAGACGTGCAAACACAAACACACTCACAGAACGTTTCTGAATGAGGTTTGCCTTTTACAAACCATGCATATGCATACACAAAAAGATAAACGTGCAGAGGTGTGCTCACATACACACATTCAAATGAGTCATTTTGCCCTGAGTGAGGAATTACAGGTAAAAAAAATAAAACATTATGAAGAGTTTGCAGCACCCACAGAGAACATAAAGTGGATTTTTAGGAAGGTAAAATATGTTTGTATATGTTTGAGTGTATTTATGTTGTGTTGTCATGCGATGTCACAGTCCTACTAAACACAGTGTTAGCTACAATTAACTCCTCCTCCCACAGTACAGCATGCAGAAAACATGTAGTCCAAACAAATGCATTCAGTTACAAGTCAGATTGGCCAGATGAACAGAACAGAATAAAAAGCCTTAAAAGCTGCACTAGAGTGGATGTTTAGCAATTAAATAAAAAGCTCCTGTGTGTTTCTCCCCTCCTCTTCTCCTTTCTCCCCTCCTCTTCTCCCCTCTCCTCTCTTGTTTCCTCTCTTCTCCCCTCCTCATGTCATCTCCTTTCTTCTAGTCTCTCCTCGTTTCCTCTCCTCTTGTTTTCTCTCTTCTTTTCTCACCTCTCCTCTGTCTGTGACTTTTCTAATTTCTCCTCTCCCTTTTTCTTTCTCCTTCTCTTTATACTCATCTCCTCTCATTTTTACCTTTTCTTGCTTCCTTTTTTCTCTATCTGCATCCCCTCCCCCTGAATGAAGTACTCACATCTAGTAGTGCCGGTTGTAATTCTGCAGCACAATAATACATTCTGACTCTGCGGTTCTGCTGCTGTTCATGATGTCGCTGTATAAACTGTGAAGCTTTCAGAACAGCTCACAGAGTCAGAAAAGCTCACAAGGTCAGTTAACAGTTAAATCCCGGTGAGTTCATGAAGGTACTAGCTAACTGAGCTAAGCTAGCAGCTACAGGCTGACAAAATAAATGTGTATTTAATATGCCCATTACAACAGCACAGATCGTTAAACAAAAGCAATCTACATGCACCGGCTCAAACATAACATTATTGCTTTCACTAAGACAGAAGTTATGTGTAAAGAAACATGCATGCGTATTGAGTTTCTCCGGTCTTCTTCTCCATGGAGTTCAAAACACCCTCTCTGTTAACTGACTGTGGATGTTGCCAAGCTGTCACTCCGATCGAGACTGGCCAATAGAAACGTGTCTTGAGTCTTTCAGCGTAGGTCCTGCCCACAGAATTCAGCTGAACTGGAAGCAAAACTTTTGGATTCGCAAGCAAAACTAAACCATTTTTTGATTACAGTGTGAATAATTTTGCTCTGAAACCTATTTTGTGGTTGCATAATAAAGACATAAAATTAACTCCATAGATAACATCCTACAGTAAGCCACACACAGAAAACTTAATGTTTCTGTTAGATGACCACTGACTATAAAATGTCAGTGAACATATACTGTAGGTCCTTGTGTAAAATGACATTCAGATAGTGAGGTTTGAATTGACATTTGGATACGTTCACTGCACGGACAAGAGTAGGAGTAGTGTGCTGACGTTTCATTTATCACCATGAGGCCGATAACAACTCAGGATGTGTGAATTTACTGATATACTAATATGAAGCAACGTGTCGTATGTGAACCAGACCAACCTAACGCCATGTTAGCTTCTTTCTAGCTTGTGACATGAGCTGCTAGCTATGTTCTTGGGCATGCTTCATTCAGGTTGTCTGTCTGTTTTACTAAGTAACTGACATAAACTTATCTAAAACCTTGTGTTGTGCCAGAGATCCTTCTGTAGACACAAAGAGCTGTAAGAACAGTCTAACACACACACACAAACACACACACACACACACACACACACACACACACACACACACACACACACACACACAGAATATAGGCTATGAACTGAGCTATATCACTTCCCCTTATCAGTTTATAGATGATAGATATAGTCTTTAAACTCACCATTGTTTCTTAAAGGTTCATTATATTTAATCTCCCTTTTTAAACCTATTTTTGAATGTCCTGCTTCATATCAAATAAATAGTCCTCTCCACTCAAATTAAGAAACAAAACTGCATACACAGTGAGTTAAAAAATACCATAAACCCTAAACAAAAGGACAAAAACTATCTGCCATGTATCTGTCAATCCTCTTTACAGTACGTGTTCACTGTAGACGTTGATCAGTTTAATCTTCTTTGCTAAAACAGAAAAAAACAAACAGATGTGATGAAAGATGAAAGAGTGGACTTCTAAAGGTGTGTTCAGACAGAAGGCGAAGCAAACTTTATGAAGCAGATTCATGAAGCTCCAGCACAAGTGTGAAGTTTTCCCTTAAGTTGAAACATTTTCAACTTCTGAACTGACAGGGGAATTCGTGTCTAATAGCATCTTTTCATTGATTTGTATCCAATCGCAAACTTTGAAAAGAAAGGAAAGATCTCTAAAACATACAAGGGAGCCAAATGCAGAGTTGACTCTCAAGTTTTGCAAAGTGGCGTGTGTGTGTGTGAGCGTTTTAATATAGGCCTACAGTACAGGTATACAGTAACAATTACACTTAATTGCTTTAAATTAATTCCTTTCAATGAAAATATCAACTAAAGGCCAACTTTACTAATCTTTTGATCATAAACTTGTGTCGGCTTCATGTTGAATAAAATGCAGCCGAGGTGACAGGTCATTTTCCTTCAATTAAGGGAGACAAGGGCAGGAACACTTGATAAGCGATATGCAAATTTTGCACAAGTGCAGAACTTTGTAGCCAATGGAACTGTAGTGATAAACCGTTATGAGGTGATTGGTGGCTCGAAGGCCAACAGGAAAGTGTGAACAAATTTCTTTTCTAGAGAAGACAGTTAAAAGTTTAGGTAGGTGGTATGATGAAGCAGAGGTTGAGACAGCAGGTAGTTGATGGCATTAAGAGCATAGAGACGTCAGGATCTCCAGGCAACCTTAAGATGTGGCAGGTTGGTCTGCTGCCACAGACGTTGTGGCCATTTACAGTGTATGATGTACCTTTTCAAAGGTAGAGCAACTAGAGAGAATGATTAGCTCTCACATTAGAGAGTGGTTGGGACCCTCACACTCCCTCAGCAGAGATGATGTTCTCAAAGTCAAGCAATAATATAGCATTACAGCAGAACAGTGCCAGCGGTCTCAGCAGGGAGGAAGTGGAACCCAGGAGAGTTTTACAGGCTCAGGCAGCACTTAGACATAGAGATACTGTTGGGTATTTTTTTGAACGGTCTTAACAGGCAATAACAGTTACAAGCAATTTATGCAAGATTAATGCATACAATAGCTTCTCATACCAGAGGGGTTGCTAAGTAGTGGCTATTTGTAAATTGTACTAGTGAAATTAGATAAACAGTGATGGCAACTGGACAGCTGAGTGGGATAGAGTTTAAAGGTGCAATAGATCAGAGAATGGTGTGGAAACGTTTTTGATATAACTAGCATCTATTTGTAAGATAGCAGGGACGGCAGCTGGATTACTGAGCGGGCCATGGCATTCAGATCCATCCATCCATTAGGTATACCCGCTTATCCTTGAGGGTCGTGGGGGAGCTGGATCCGATCCCAGCTGACATTGGGCGAGAGGCGGGGTAAACCCTGGACAGTTCTCCAGTCAGTCACAGGGCTGACATAAAGAGACATACAACCATTCTGTCATGATCCCAAGGACCCTAGTGTGGACTTGTGTGTTTCTTTGGTTTTGTGTTTCCTGTTTTACTTTGAAATTACTGTTCTTGTTTCATTGTGTGCTGTTTATTTCCTGTCTTTGTTCTTTTCCCGCCTTTTTTGATTGATTGCACCTGTGTCTTATTACTCACCTGTGTCTGGTTCCCTCATTGTCTCCTCCCCTATATATACCGGTCCTCTCCCTTTGTTCTCGGTGGCGTCATTGTCGGTGTTTCCTAGTGTGGTTGTTTCCCTGCGTTCATTTCTTGGTGATTTGTGGGTTATGTGGTTCCTTGTGGTTCTTTGTGTTGGTTGTTCCAGTGTTTGATGTTTTGGATGTTGCTGGTGATCTCCTCGTGTCTTGTTCCTGGTGTTTCCCTGCCAGAGCTTAGTAAGTTTTTGTTGTTTAAATAAACCTTTGGACTGATTCAGCCTCCTCGCCTGTCTGCAATTGGGTCCTCTCCCTGCTACCTGATATGGCTTGTTGTGGCAAGGCCGCCTCGAAGGCCTTTCATGATACATTCAGGCTCACATTCACACCTACGGGCAACTTAGTCACAAATTACTGTAACCTAACCTACAACCTGTCGTTGGACCAAGAGAAAACCCACACAGGCAAGAAATAAAAAAAAAATAAAAGTGCATAAACTCTGAATTGAGACATTTTCATTCCTTGATGGGGGTAACTGAGGCAGAATCCAGTGTTTTGTAGTTGTATGGGACGATGTGGCATTTGACCGTTCTCTTCCAGTCAAGTCAAGTAAAAGTTTATTATAGCCCAACATCACAACATATGTCTGAAAGGGCTGTACATAAAATAAAAGAATAATGAGCAACATTAAGTGAGATAAAGTACATATAAAACATTATATACAAAATATTTGAAATATTTAAATATATATACAAAGTGAACTAGAATACAACAATATACAAAATGCACATAAACCTCCTGTACATTCATACCTGAATACAGATAAAAACACACATATACAAAAATGTGTAACATACAGTACATATAAATAACCATGTGCACATGAAACTGAATATAAGTTGGATAACTGTAGTTTAGTACTTAGGACAGACTAAATGAGGTTGAAGGCTGATGTGAAGATGTGTTTTTAGTTTGCTTTGAATGAGTCAACCGAGCTAGCCTCTAAAAGTTTGATAGGAAGATGATTCCAGAGAAGAGGGGCTTGATAAGAGAAAGCTCTGCCACCTACTGATGTTTTCACAGAGTGGTTTACAGCCCTTCCCCAGGATGGTCTCACTTTCCCTCCCGCCTTACTCTCCATTCCTCAACCCTGTAGAGGAATATTTTTCCTCATAGAGGTGGAAAGTTTATGACCACCAGCCACATGATCAGACGTCCCTCTTGGACACAATGAATTACTGGATGTCTGGACAGATCTGCAGAAGATTGCCAGGGACGGATCAGAAAGATTCTTTCCCAGGTGTATTGACAGAGAGGACATAAGGTGTGATGTTGATGAGAACTTGTGGCCAAATGCGGAAGACAGGGTTGACTAGCACTGTTGTATTTCTATATCTGTAGCTATCTTATACAAGTATGTATAGTGAATATGTATAGTTTTGTATTGCATCACTGGAATCACATTTGTTTTGTTTTGTGAACTTGAAATTACAGAAAAATGGCAAAAATCTTTTTGCATTTCAGGTGTGAGATAAATTCATGTGCTGAGCTGCATGTCAGTAAAGAGAACCGTGTGAAGAGTTTTGTAAAAGTGAACTCAATATAGAGAAATGTGTGTTACCAGTTGTAAAAAACTGTAATACTGGGCTTCCACAGGAAAGCTCACACAACTTTTGGCACAGTTCACCGTGTATATTGATCACTTTCTAGAGAGTGAATAAGTTGTTCTCTACAACAACCACTGCTCGAAGATACTACTGGCATCACTGTTATTACAGGTTAAAGTCATGTGTAGGGTGTGTTTAACAGTAAAATGTCCTGTCATTTAACAGGTTTGCATTAAATGTTCAACTTTCATTTACAAAGTGATTTTAGGCTTATAGATAAGTTATAGATAAAAATATAAAATGATACATTTTCCTGAATGTAAATTGAATGGATTTTGACTCTTATTATACAGTCATTGTATACAAATGTCAGTGTCTGCTGTTATTTTAACAATACTGATAACAATGATAAACAATGTGACTCTCCTGTAACAAAGTTATGTCAGTTAAAGTGAAATAAAGATGACTCAACATCATTATTTAACAGATTGTTCTTGTTTTTATATTTTCAGTCTCACAGAAAAAAAAACATGAATATATTTTTGCAAGAAACCTAGACTTGGTCAATTTAAAACACATGGAAAACTCTCTGCTCTCAGTCTCTGGTGAGGGGAGCTGCACTGCTAAAAGCTACTGATTCAATGGTGATTCACTGTAGTCAGCTCAGTTTGAAGATTCTTTCATACATGTACTGAACAGCTCCAATCTCCTGTCCTGTCCTTCCTTGGACCTCCATGGTCCCGGTGCCCACAAGACTAACTGAACCCAACCAGAGGTACATGTAAGGTACTGGTGGGGAAAGTGCCTTGAGAGTTGCCGCTATCCATGATGGTCAATGTGTCAATCTGTCTCTGTCCTTTGTCACCTTGTTTCCTGCTCTTCATTGAAGCAAAATCTACAACAATGTCGGTGAAGTCCACCTGATGAATCAGCTCATATTCCAGGGACATTATGGTTAAAACTATCATTATCCACACATTGTTGTTCTTAGTCTATTTTTTATCAGGCAAAGTTTGGAGAAGCAGCATTCGCCACTTGCATTTAATACAGGCAGAGTTAGATAAACTTATAGAGTGATTTCAACATTTGGGAAAACATATAGGTTTTGTTTATTACAGCAGCAGAACATAGTTACAGTTTGGTGTCTAGGCTCCAACCTCATCACTCCCAGCAGATATGTTTACATAGAGATATTGGGGAGTGACGAGTATACAAATATCTTAAACCCCCCTAGCTGGAGCCTGCAGGTGGATGCTGGGGTGGTGGTGGGGCTGAAAGAACAGGCAGCAATACTGATGCAGGGCAGCGGTGGCATTGACAGGCAGAGGGAGAGATGGGACATTCTTTCTGTTTAAATCAGTGGTTCTCAATCTTTTTTGGGCCAGCGCCCCCCTAACCATTATCCAGGTCTCTAACCGCCCCCCATCAAATAAAATGTAGGCGAATATTAATGTTGACTATTTTTCTGTGTAAAAAAGCATGTCAGTGAATGACAAATAATGATTAGTATTGTGATTATTATTTATCATATTTATATTATATGTATGATTTGATTTTTATTATTAAATTATTATCATAATTATTGTTATTATTATTATTATTATTATTGTTATTATTATTATGTGTTATATCATTAAAAAAGCATGTCACTGAATGCCAAATTACAGGTTTGATTTTAACTGGACAGTTGGAATATCTATTAGTTTTCTAGGGAGCAAAAAAGTCATATGAATAGAAATTATATTTGTGAGTTTTAAACAAATGCAACAGTTAGAAATCTGACATTCAAACTTTAATTAGGTTAGATAACAGCCAATCAGAAATGCCAAACAAGAGCATTCTTATTAATTGTTCCAACGGAAAACAAGAGCAGCCTACAGAGGAAAAATCTGAGGCTACTGGAAAAAAAACACAAGGATTTATCCTAACTTTCAAAGGAAATCAGCACTGCAGGTTGCAGAGAAGTGATTGCGGTATTTGGACTGCACGTGGAGGACCTGGCTGAATCCCTGCTCAACTATATGTTGTTGGGAAAGCAAGAAGCAGCAGCCTGGTCTTCTCCCAGAGAGCCGGGTAATGCTGGCCATATTTGACCCACATGCTGCCCCAGCCAGAGGTGCGGAAAGTAGCCTAGGCCTCGTTGTGGCACTGGATGTCAACAAGATGCACCTGGATAACGGGCTCGCATTCGGTTAGGTCAGCTTGAAAGGGCTGCACCACCCATCCATGTCGGCCTTAACCATCCTCAGGTGGTCGGTGTAAATGAGGAAGTGGTCATCGGTAAGAGCCTCAGACACCTGCAATGAGTGTAACCACCAAATTGTTCTCGGTGCAGATTTTTTGACTATTCGATTTTTAACTGGTTATTTTATTGCTAATTAGTCTACTAATAAATGTGTCTTTCTATTTATAGTGCACATATGTCAGTTATTATCCAACATGTGACTTTCTGGCATTAAATAGGGCAGAATTAATTCAGCAGATTTTTGAATGGAGTTTGGTCTGACATTTTTTCGTGCTATTCCAGGCAAATTAAACCTGGTAAATGTCCCATGTTTTGGGATTTCAGATTTCCTTTTATTCATAGACTTGTTAAAGATGTTTAATTAAAGTAGACTCTATAGCAACACAATGACATAACCACTACTCCAGATTATGACAGCATGCTTGATTGTTCACTAGCCACTGTTTTATAGATCTGGAGAACGACTTAAGATATGTGATGTTCCTCAGTTCTGTGGGTATAGTGTTCCAGTTATGTGCTCCTCAATAGGAGAAGGCTTTTTCTATATGGTATTTTACAATCCCCTCTGTTAGCTGCTCTGGTAGATGAGCTTTGATTTTGTTTAATGAATTCATTGAGTGGAGGGGGGGGGTCTTTGATCATATTTTCCCAGTTTAAGAAATCATATTTAGTTAAATTAAGAGAAAATCTCTCACTTTGACATCACATAGGCAGCATTTTAAAAAACACTGTAAATAAATAAAATACAAGCACATTAAGAAACACATTTTCATTAGCATTAGCAATTAGCATAGGTAATACACAGTGTAATGAGTATGAATCATGGATGTATGGTAGCAGCCACTGTGATTCAGGAAAGTCCGTGAAATGTTCACACTCACCGCAGTGTTGTTGTTAGTTTTATTAGGAGAATTTTACTGTGTCTTGTAGATGTTATTTGTGTTCATAATGTTTAAAAATAAGAATATTGATGTACTTGAGAAAATACACAAGGGCCACCAGGGGGTGGTGAAGTGCAGGGAGCGTGCTAGTCAGACAGTGTGGTGGTCTGGACTTGGAGTCAGATAGGTCAGCTAGTACTCAGATGCAGAGATAGCATCAAAGAAAGGGTAAATGCAAAAGAACCTCTGATGCCAACCAAACTTCCACACAGGCCCTGGCAAAAACTAGGTGCAGATCTATTCGCTCTAAGAGACAGTACCTATTTGCTGGTGGTAGATTGTTTTTCTAGATATGTAGAAATGACACAGCACAGCCCAACAAGATCAACAGATGTGATTGTATATCTGAAGTCAATGTTTGCACAGCACGGCATCCCCAAGGCTCTCATAAGCAACAATGGCCCACAATTCTCTGGACATGAAATTAAGGAGTTTGCAGTTGACTATGGCTTTGTGCATGTAACCAGCAGCCCTAAATACCCCTAGAGTAACGGCGAGGCCTACAGAGCTACACTTCTGAGTAACGGCGAGGCAGAGTGCGCCGTTCAAACTGTTAAAAACCTGCTTAAAAAGGCCAGAGACCCCTTTTGTACTTTATTGGCCTACAGAGCTACACTTCTGAGTAACGGCTACAACCCTGACCAGCTACTCATAGGACTTCGCCTTCGCACCACATTGCCTACCCTTCCAGAGAAGTACTGATGTAATCAGTTTAGCCTTTAACCTTTGGATGAGGTCACGGGGCAGGCTTTGTATGGTTCCGGGTCACAGGCTCTGTTAATTAGCCGAAGTATAACTGAGTCATTGTGAATCTACTGCTGTAACCAAGTCTAAAGGCCGCCTTCTGCAAGGATTTTCTGACTGAGTGAAATCTTATATTCTGTATTCTTAGTGGTCTTAGCATGGTTAATAGTCTTTTCCTTGTTCAGCCTTCAATAACTTTAAATAAACAACCACTATCAGGTTCATAGGAAGTAAACACTGAGTTACAGAAGGACTAAACTCTCTACTTCATTTAGTACAAATGTTTTCCAGAATTCACTAACAAACTGGTCTGGTTTGGTCTTCACGTTACTGGATATGTACTCTCAGACGTCCATTTCTGAAAGTTCAGTCAGTAGTTGTTCGGAACTGATTAACTCGAGATTAAAAGAGATCACCATTTTGACATAGCCTACTATCAGCACCATACCATGAACTGTCACACTGAACAATCCATGAGAATTTAGCACTACAATAAACCTTCAGTTGTTTTTACCCAGAATATGTGAAGGCAGTTTTTAAATGCTTCCTTGCACTGATTTGTCTTTGTAACTGTGAAGAACTTAGTAACCCAGGTTTTGAATAGTGCAGAATAAAGTCTTTAGTACAGGACTGTAAACTACCATGTGGGACTACTCACCGACACACAGCAATAAGAGAAGAAGTGCCAGAGGAGCCATCAGTATCATTCACCTGTCAATGTCTGCCTTCCTGGTGTGACAGTGGCACCTTTTCAAACCTGTGTGACAGGTGTGACAGATGCTTATTTGATTGTACTATCAGTTTGCTTTGTTATTTTTACATTTCAAAGCCAGCCAGAGAGCTTGTGCTGTTTCAAAGAGTTTTTGACTCTTCATCCTGACTTGCAGATTGGAGGTTTTTGGTAAAAACACAGCAAGGATACCAGGGAAAACAGCAAGTCATCCTCACAGCAGAAGTGTAGACACAGGTGTGTAGAAAGAAGGGAACTAGTTTACGTCATACACATGTTTTGCTTAAAAAAAAAGTACAATATATCCAGTACAAGAGCACCACAATCTATGGACTTGTGGAGCTAGAACTGGATTGTATTCATTATTAATGTCATTAGTTACATCTGTGTTTGTGTGGTTTTGAAGTCAAAATGTTTGCCGTGAAGAGTACGGTCTAGACCTGCTCTATATGAAAGCGTGCCCTGAGATAACTTGGTTATGATTTGGTGCTATATAAATAAAACTGAATTGAATTGTAAAAGTTCTTATCTCAAAGTTAAATCAGAACCTCTCTGACAGAGTCTTAACAAAAATTGAACTTTATAACATAAGTTTGACAAAGGTAGTATTTATTGCAGGGCTGCTGTAAAAGGCTTTTCACAGAATGATTACGTAGTTCATCTCTTCCAACATGGCCGCCCGTACCAGCTGTTAACCACTTAAATACTTATTCCTTACTGTTCCAATGATTTAGTTTATTTATATTTACAATATTCTGTAACAAGACATCAGTTTATTGATTGTGTTTCTGTTTCTCATATATTATCATACAACAGTCATTTTTCTACACTTACAATAGCGAGACCATGTTTAATCTGCAAGTCAGGAAAGATCTATGTTCTGTCTTTCTAAATCTTCTTCCTCTTCTTACTTCTGCCATGAGGGTGACTGACTGTTTTTCCTTGGTTTTGATTCTGTGTTTCTCATGAAATCTCCATGTTCAGTCTATAAGTCAGAATGAAGAGTCAAAAACACCACAAGTTTCAACTTTAACTGTAAACAATATGCACCAACATACCACGTTAATACAGATTCCTGTATATTGTAATGAAATCTAATTCAGTCCTTTATGACATTGTTTTCAATCTTATAATATACTGTATATTTACCAGCTGGCTGCTGAAATCTGTTTTTAATGCTTGTTCTAAATGTGGCAGTTTCAGTTTGGCAGCACTATGATGTACAGCATGTTTATGAAATATAACATGAACCTTTAGGGAACAAGAGCAGAGCTGCTACATAACACAACATAAGCCATGTATTCAATGAGTTAAACAATCATCTAGAAACTATCGACACTGATCAGCAGGTGACTATAATGATTGATCATATTGTATGTTGGCTTCGCAGTAATTAAGCAGCACGTTGTAATGTCTTGAAACAAACAAAACCTTCTGAGTTTTTATAGGTTGGGAAAAGTGAAGCCAAATGGCTCAATCAGTTACAAACAGGTGGGAATATGTGTGTGATAAAAGTTTAAGTTCTTTTATAGTTAGATGGTGACCAGATATCCATCCATCCTGTGAGTCCACCATGTATCATACAGCTAGAATACAGAGGCTGGTTGTGTAAATCTGAACGCACCAGCTGCAATACAGATAGATGTTAAATTAGATCATGTGGTACTGTAATTCTGTAGACAGCTTCTCCCTACATTAATTAAGTCAAATTATATGGAGTAGTTTCAACAGTGAGGACATTTTATATGTGCAGAAGACACAGGCAGATAATAAAACCAGTCAGTCGTTTTCTTCTTCACTTTTCCTCTTCTGTCAACCTCTCTCCCTCTATCTTAGTTTATTTGTTTTCACTTTGATCATTTTTTCCATGTCAAACTAATGTTTAAGGCACAGTTCTCACTCCAGGTGTACAAGGAACAAGTGGCTCAGATACCCCTTGTGGTCATAGGCTTAAGTCCACAAAGCACATGTAGACTAGATTGGCGGACTCCCATGACACCTCCTACAAAGAACTGTGGTATCTCTTTCTAAACACTTCCTTCAAAAGAAATCAAATTATGCAGTACATCAGTAAATTTACTGCTACCTTTGTTCAACTAATTGATTGAGAGAGTTGTTCATTAAGCTCTTTCAGTAAATATATATTTACCTTGTGACTTTTGAAATATGTTTTTACATGCAATACAAAATAAGGTCAAGTGAGTGACTGTAATTTAACTTTCAGTCATAAAAATATTCACTTTGCAAACCAAGAGCCCTGACAAAAGGATCATTCTTTTCTTTGAAAAGAGGGAAAAGGTCTCTAAAACATACAAGGGAGTTCACCCTACATGACTCAGAGTGCCCAGAGATAGATGGGACCCTGCTGGAACAGAAAGATGTTCACTGTTTCAGCACCACAAACAAACTGTTGGGCTGCAGCATTTCTTGCAGCTTCCATGTGCACATGAAGGATGTGAAGAAAAGCAGTTTGGCCTTGGAGGATGATCCTGACAGGGTTCTGGTGATGTTTCTGGGACAAAGCTGAAGATGTTTTGCAAAGGGGCGTGTGTGTGAGCATTTTAATACAGGTATACAGTAACAAATTATCTTAAGTTGATATTGAATTCCTTTCAATCAAAATATCAACTTAAGGCTTAACTTTTACTAATATTTTGATCATAAATTTAAAGAACATCTGTGCAGTCACTTTACGCAAGACACAAATTTGCAGAAGTGCAGAACTTTGTAGCCTGTGGGTTGTATTGATAAATCTCTATGATGTGATTGGTGGCTCGAAGGCCAACAGGACAGTGTGAACAGATTTAAAAAGGCACCACTGTTGCACCAGGAGTCATTGACAGAGATGGGTGGCATGACACGTCTTCTCCTTTTGCTGTGGGTCGGTGCGTAGTCAACTGTTGTTTCCACGTCTGCTGCTTACTTTAACCATTCTATATGCTTTGAGATAGTGTTTATTTAAATTATGACCACAATCAGGCCCATAGGGTGTTAAGAGATCTATTATGTACTTCGGCAATTTATGCATATTAACGTCACTTTCTGGTGACCCAGACTTGCCTGTCCTCTCACATGCAACTTCATATCAAAAGCATTTTCTGTTTCTCTGGTAAGACAGGTCAAGGGACATGATTCATGCATAGAATAGCTTCTCATACCAGAGCGACTGGTGATTAGTGGCTATTTGTAAAACTAGTTGAAGTAGATAAGCAGTGTATGATGAGCGGGCCATGGAGCCTTACCTTTCTCTCCATTCCTCAACCCCATAGAGGAATTCTTTTCCTCATGGAGGTGGAAAGTTTATGACCATCAGCCACATCCTGACACATCATCAGACATCCCTCTTGGACACAATGAATTACTGGATGTCTGGACAGATCTGCAGAAGATTGCCAGGGATGGATGAGAAAGATTCTTTCCCAGGTGTATTGACAGAGAGGACATAAGACGCGATGTCGATGAGAACTTGTGGCCAAATGCAGAAGACAGGGTTGACTAGCACTGTTTCTATATCTGTAGCTTTCTTATACAAGTATGTATAGTGAATATGTATAGTTTTGTATTGCATCACTGGAATTATATTTGTTTTGTTTTGTGAACTTGAAATTACAGAAAAATGGCAAAAATCTTTTTGCATTTCAGGTGTGAGATGAATTCATGGGCTGAGCTGCATGTCAGTAAAGAGAACCGTGTGAAGAGTTTTGTAAAAGTGAACTCAGTGTAGAGAAATGTGTGTTACCAGTTGTAAAAAACTGTAATACTGGGTTTCCACAGGAAAGCTCACACAACTTTTGGCACAGTTCACCGTGTATATTGATCACTTTCTAGAGAGTGAATAAGTTGTTCTCTACAACAACCACTGCTCTAACTTACAGTCACCTGGTGGAGGACGTTCTCTTTCAGGTGTTGCAGGGAGCGCAGTGGTGGATCTGCAGAAGAGAATCTTTGGAGGTCAACCGTGTGGACCAAGAGAGCGTCGTTACCATGTGAAGTTGATTGCAGTTAATGGTAACAGAGGGTCCTTGTGTGGTGGCTCTCTGATCAGTGACCAGTGGATTCTGACTGCAGCTCACTGCTGGAAGCCGGAAAGGTGAGAGAGTGGAAGTTTTACTTAAAAACTAGTAACAATATATTTCTCACTCATGAATTCAATCTGAAAGTCCTGAAGCAGTTTGATGTAAAACTATAGCATTCCCAAAATGAAGATAGCGTTGCTTATGTTAATGTTCAGTAATCACTGACCTATAATATTAAAATATGATGGATTCACAGTAATTCAGTGATGTTCCTCTTTAACCTTTACTTTGTAGGACTATGAAAGCAGTTGTAGGTGTGCATCCAGGTCCAGGACAAACAGAGAGAATCACAGCACCACCTGTGATCTTTAACGACAGCAACAGGATCCATGACATCATGCTGCTGCAGCTACCTAAACGTATAACTCAGATTCAACCTGTAAACCTTCCTGACTGTAGAAATCGTCCCAAGAAGTGAGTTGGGATCTTTCCCCTTTAATGAGTCTGAAAGCTCAACTCTTGAAGAACTCAAAATGAGAAATTCATGTGGAATATTTTTCAAATGTAAAGGCATTAGTTGTGAAAGTATTTTGTTTTGTGAGACTTTTTTTGTTTTTAAGAAAACTGCTATAAAAACTGTTGATTTTTATTATTTTTATTGTTTTTTAGAGGTGAGGAAGTTCAGATTGCAGGTCATGGAGACACAAGTAAAAGGCCTGGTGATATAAAAAGTAAGATAAATCTTGTTTATTTTATAATAATTATCTATTTTTATCACAGTTAGTTTTCTTATTGTTGCTTGTATATTTGGTAACATTGTTGACATATTTACATTAAATACATTTTTATTTTTATTATATTATTTACTTTATTTTATATTATATTATCTTAAAAGTTTGTTGCTCATTAATTATATTTATGTAAATACATAATAAAACATAAATCTGCCAGTACACTTTCTTTTCAAGCTCAACTCAGCACAACTCACGTTTGGAAAACCAATTGAGACATTTTTGAATAAAGCAGATAAATAACCTAATTTAAAGATTCTGTTTTACTCTTAAACATTATTCAAAGATATTTGGATGCATTTTATTAAAGTATAAGTGTAAATAATCTGATTTCAATGGCAAGTTACAGCAGAGTTTTGTTCATTTGTTGGTGGAATCATTTACTGTGCACAATTTAAGTAGATAATGTAAAAAACAAACAAAAAAAAACTTCTATTCTCATCTAGTAACTGCTCCAGTAGCTGATCTCCACTGTGCAAACATCAATGTTGTCGACTGTCCGTGGGTCAGTAACCCTTCACGGAACCCAAAGCCCATGAACACAGGTTCTGTGGCCAAACTGCAAAAGTAGATGTGTGTGATGTGAGTTGGCATGACTTCTCACTTTATATCTTTTCTACAGTCATTACAAGTTTTACTACTTTAATATACAGTAAATAAGTATTTCAATAAATGATGCAAAAGTCTGTAACAAACAATATACACACCTCTCTCACAGGGCGACTCTGGTGGAGGAGTGGTGTACAATGGCATGATTTATGGTGTCCATGTTGCCTCTGGTGAATATGTCTGTACTATAGCAGCTGCATTCATGGACGTCTGTACATACAAGCAGTGGATCGAAAATACTATTGGCAAAACCTTTATGACAGGTTAAAGGCATGTCGAGGGTGTGGTTAACTGTGAAATGTCCAGTCATTTAACAGGCATTTCACATTTATTAAGAAAACTGTTGAGTTAGTCTAAATTTGCAATTGATCGGTTTGCATTAAATGTTCAACTATCATTTACAAAGTCCTTTTAGGCAAACAATGATTGGGATCCTGCAACATGACTGTAGTTTCACAAAGTAGTGTCTGACTCACAAATGTTAGTTTACACATTATTGCTGTCATACTGTTGTTATGGTAAAAAATACAGTCATTGTAAGGAAAAACTACAAAGGCACAAAAGTAAGAGTCAGCTGCTCTTTTACAATACTGATAACAATGATAAACAACATGACTGTTTACAAGGCTGTGTCAGTTAAAATAAAATAAATATGACTCAATCATTATTTAACAGATTGTTGTTGTTTTTATGGTTTCAATGTCACAGAAAAAAAGAAACAGTGCAATTTAAAGCTGCACTAATCAATATCTTTAAACTTGCAATAATTTTTTGGCCACTTGGGGGCAGCTGAAAAAAGATGTGAACAATGACATATCATCACCTTTTAAGATGATAGCATTTATTACACGGCTTTGTTGAATACTCAACTCTGATTGGTCAATTATGGCATTCTACAGGAAGATATTTAACAACTTCAGCTCACTGGCAAAATACGTCCATCAGAAAACACCAACCGTAGAATCTAACAGAATTCTAGCAGAAGCAATAAAATCATTTTTAAATCAATAAAATCATTTTTAAATCAATTTGGAGTCATGTTTCTGGCCACCTGATAAAGTCCAATATTCACCCTCCAGACATTTTCTGATTGTGTTTTCTTTTCCAGTCATGAAAACAAACTTAAGTTAACGTCGTTGTAAGCTAGCCATCTATTTTAACCCCTTCATTGTTAAACACATTGCTAAAATTATCAATTTTCATGTTAATATAATCAATAAATTCAGTGGTTTCCAAACTACAGTACAGAGCCCCGGAGTGGCCATAGAGAGAAAAAAAAATATTTCGAGGCCACGTTTTACTACATCGAGGGCTCAAAATGCTATTGCGTGCACACGAGATACAATTCGTTACCACGTTTTGATTCATTCGCTACCATGTTTTGGTTAATTCGTGCACATGTCTTAATCCAAGTATACCCACCATGTGTAAAGACGCACACAACTCATTCAACAGCACCGTTAGCTATCCCCTAAATACAAAAAAGAGCTATTTGCCAGCTGTTTATATATGCTTTTTCTTTTTTTCTAAAACATTCAGTAACTCCATTGTCTATGGGTTTGCTCTCTTACATTCTAAATTAATCATGTTCATGCATTAACCGTGGACCTTTACTCTAATATTTGCATTGTTTTTAACTAGCCCTAATATGCCTTCAGGGCAGAAGGTTGGAATAAGCTATGATTGTCTGGCAAGTTGTCAGAAAATGAACTGAGGTTTTTCGGCAAACTCGTATGTGTGCCATGTTAGGGATACAAGTGCCTGGCATATAGCTCTTTTTTTATTTAGGGGATAGCTAACGGTGCTGTTGAATGAGTTGTGTGCGTCTTTACGCATGGTGGGTATACTTGGATTAAGACGTGCGCACAAATTAACCAAAACGTGGTAACGAATTGTATCTCGTGCGCGCGCAATAGCATTTTGAGCCCTCGATGTAGTAAAACGTGGCCTCGAAATATTTTTTTTTTTCTCTCTATGGCCACTCCGGGGCTCCGTACTACAGGGTGTAAGAGTGTGAAAAAAGTAAACAAGTGTGGAGTGAAAGTAAAGTTGAAGGACCTTAATAGACCTTTTTTGACCTGTCAAACACAGCTGTAACTGATATTAATTGCTGCAGTGCTTTGCAATAAGTGCTGAAACTGAGCCATCATTAATGTTAGTTCCACCTTTTCCACCTGACCGTCTGCTGTGAAAAAGGTCTATGAACCTGAGTCATTTGGGAAAGATAAAGAAACAACACTGCTCTGATGTTAGCAAGGCTAAGACTGAGGTTAGAGAGATTTATTCAGAAAGCAAAACAAGTCATTTTCTTTTTCTCTCACTCGTAGTTTTTATGGTGATCACAGATTTTAAGGTTGTCATGCAGTTTGTTGTGAAAATCTTGTGCTCTGTGTTTTCTCCAGAGCACTCTATTTTTATTTTTTCAAGTATTCAACCTGAGTGCACATTTACAGGGAAGCCTGCCATGGTAGAACGCATTAATGCCTTGTCGAGAGAAGAGTGTCCCTATTGATCCTAATCTGAGCTGTCAGGCTCAAGTTCTCTGCAATCATCATGTCAAGGATAATGTGGTTTGAAAAGGCTGCCTACCTCGCTGCTGCAGACCAAACGCCTTTTTACTGGCTGCCATTTGACAAATTGCTAAGCCTCAGAAGAGGCTTTAGGGTGAAAAGAAAGAGATTGATTTAATGCCTAGACATGTTTATCAGATGCACAGAAAGCTACCCATTCACACCTACTGTATGACATTTAGTTTGCGGTTTGTGCACTAAATGGCTAAGTTTTCTGTAGACTGTTTTTCCATGTCTTGATTTGCTCTGTGCTCTGTGGTTCCCTTTGAGCTATGCAAGATTATTTGTTCCCTTACCAACATATATGACATTGACACACATATGGAATTAGACACGGACAAGGGCATCCTAAAGAGCAGCACTGGGCATTCACTACCCACTGGCTAACTTTACTGGATTCCTACAAGATTAATAAAGTGTAAGTACTGATCATATAAGTTGTCTGCGCTGCACTAGACATTTTGTTGTGTTAAGTTAGAAGCTAACTTGGTCTGGGGCATTGAGCTGTCACTCAAAAACTCATTAGCCAATGAGGACACACCATGGATGTATTATAAGAACTGCATAGGGCGTTGTCGCTCAGCCTTGCTTCCAATTTTTTTCCAGTGGCCACTTGCGGTATTGCATTGGTAAAGCATTTTCTCCATAGGCCACCATTATAGAAGAGACGTCTGTGAAACTGTCAGGACACCTCGAACTGCAAACAAGGTCAACTATGACTCTTTCTATTATACAATTTTGATCCATAGAGGTTTTATATTTGTAAAACTTTCCTCGAGCTGAGAAAACTGATTTAAAAATCCGTGACGTCATCACAATGTAAAGTCTGATCGGTGAGAAAGAAGCAGAGGGAGCTGTAAACAAAAGGACGTATGTTCAAAAAAGTCAAAGCGCAATAGTTTACACCATTACACAAATAATTTGTTTGCAAGTTATAAGTTTTACTTTTGAGATGTTTTTTTTATATATACAAATCTGATTCCATAGGACACACACATGCACACACACACTTAAACAAATAATGTTTCCCACCTGGAGAGGAGATAACTATAACCTCTCCCCCATTTACACCATTAATCAGTCAGCCACTGTTAATCAGCGCAAACAAATAAGTCAGATTGATATCACTGTCCTGATGTCTTGCCCTCTAGGAAAGCAAAGTGAGACAGATGATGCTTGTAGCAGATGGTAGAAATGCAGTCAGATATATCAGCGTTACCTTAGACAGAGCCTCCACACTGGGCTCATTAATTTCACTGCTGGGATCATAGATGATGCTGCATGTCTGATGCTGCAGACTATTCTGTAACTGGAAAACCACAGGTTTGATCCTCATAGCAGCCATGTGTTTCACCGAAGTGGAAATAGTCATGTCAACTCTGAAGAAATAACATCTTCTCTGCAGATATTTTACTTGATCAAATGTCTTTTATTTTAATATCACAACAAATAATACCTTTAACTTTTTATTCAAATACAACATGTTCAGCTACCTGCTCATACAAAATCTACATTCCTAATCCTTGTGTTTTATCATTGTTCGTCACTCTCAAAACAACAGTTGTAAGACATTATGAAACAATCTTATTGCAACACCATGTTTGCACTCAGGAACAATTATTATCATTATTTGAAGACACCTGTATATATTGTTGGCCCCAAAAGGGCAGTGCGATGTAATCTTGGTGAGCAGGACTTTTGGTACATCAGATAAAGCTAGCATGCCGCTCCTGGTCTTCCATTTAAGCTAGCAGGGTGAACTGGGGCTATAGTGTGTGAACTGGGGCAGTCTGTTCCACATTTAGTGATTTATTCTAATAGATTCAGTCTCAGAGTATGCTGTACAGAAAGTTTTGCTACCATTTTATTATAACTGCAAAAGCATTTTCTTTAACTAGTGGAAATCTAGTTGTTGTTTTCTATTAGAAACATAACAGAACTTTAAAATAAATCTTCTTCTTTTAACCTGGGGTCAGCAGTCTGAATCTTTGTCTCTCTTCTTTCTGGTCCTGCAAGAATCTAAAACAATGAAGACCACATGAATCTGTAACACCATCATCATTAACACACATGCAAAAACAACTCTTTCTCTCAGCAAAGAAGTGACTCATTACTCCACATGCAATTTTGTAAAAATAATTTCCCTGCAACGTGTCTTTAAAGTCTCTCTGTACCTTGGCATATTGAAATGCCAGCGGGATGCAAGTGCTGCTCAGTTCTGCAATTATTATGGTAATTTAAAAAGGAGGACAGGAGCTCAAAATTAGCTCCTTTTTTTCTTTGGACTTCAGTTGCTAATGTATCTCCTGTGGAGATTGGATTGTTGTCTGTCAAATTATTGCAGTATTTCTAGCTCACTGCATTATGTGTCTGTCCTCCTCCTGGCAAATTGGAAATCTTCCCTGAAGTCTTGGAAATAATTACCCAAGTGCTGCGATGGGAACTTTTATTTCACATATGAAACTGACATTTGTGAAATCGTCTTTTATTCTCCGTGTATTATCAGAGCACACTCCATCTGATTCTAATTCTTTCTATCTTTGTCTCGCTGTGTGTCTCTCTATGAGACTCTTTTCTCTGTCTGCCACGTTTTTATCCTTCTGATTCTCTTTGGCTTGCTTTTTTTCCTCTTTCTCCAGTTGTGAATGGTACGTTTGATAAAGAAGAAGCCTTTGAATCATCTACTAGCAATCAGCCAATTCTTGCTGCCCAGTATGTGATCAAAATTGCACGTTGTGCAGGATGCATTCAGACTTAAGATCCAGAAAAAGCATTACTACATCTTTCAATTGTTCCTTTCTTCTCTCTCTTTCTTTGACCACTCTCCTCCTCTTGCTTTGCATTTACGTCACTCTTACCATTTACAGCAGTGAGCAGGGCTTCTTCTTGACCTTGGTGGGCTGAGGGCAGAGCACGGCCCGGATGGCCTCATCAAACACAGTCTTCAGACCACGCTGGGTCAAAGCCGAGCACTCCAGGTACTTCACTGCATCTATACATATAA
Source organism: Macquaria ambigua (assembly GCA_008360985.2). Taxonomy (NCBI): domain Eukaryota; kingdom Metazoa; phylum Chordata; class Actinopteri; order Centrarchiformes; family Percichthyidae; genus Macquaria; species Macquaria ambigua. Next base: position 590,975 of record VMKM01000056.1, on the reverse strand, counting down.
GCAAGGACACACAGAATAACACACATCAATAAACCTACACATAGAAACATAAAGACTAAGTGAGGGACGTAGGCTGGAGTAAACAAGCTGCAATTATAGGCTGTGTATGTATCCAATGTATGTAAACTACACTTTTGAACCACATTTGTAAAGACATGCAGGACATCCCATAGAACCTGCATGTTGAAATACAGTAATGGGGAAGTCTTTGAAACATTGTTAACATGTCAGCTGGAGGTCTAATGGGGTTTTAGCCTGGGAACCAGGAACCAGAATCTTAATTTGATGACTTTCAACTTCGTGAATTCTTCCTGCTACATCTGAGACATATTACTTGCACTGATTTTCTGGCTGCTAAGAAGATAATTCCCCCTTTATATTTTCATCATATTATGTATTTCATCTGCTTACAATGCAAGAAATCATGGATTGCAACTCTTTTGTCAATTATGTTAAAGTAGTATTAGTCACAGAGCAACATTAGCATTCATTTGGAGTCGTGTGTCTGTCCACCAGACTAATGTAAGTCCAATATTTATTCTTCTTTTAACTCTGTTTTGGCCTCCACCAACTCATGAGAAAAATATCTGGCTGTTTAACTGACAAATGCTCCATTTTGCCCACCAGCTATTGCTAACTTTGTTTGCCAAGTGTTCCTGGGCAGGTAGCATACCTGGGTTTGTCAGAGCTTTTGAAGGACCCTTTTTTCTAGAAACAGCTTCCTGCTGCGACGGAAAACTAGATTAATGGAGCCATGACACTGAATCAAAACAGTAAAGTTTGGGCCGTAAAACCAAAACAATGAGCTGAAAGATGCTAAGGGGAAACTGCAGAGTTGGGTGATAATTATATGTGAATAAACCAACTGACATCACAGGACCTGAGAGAACCCCACGAGCATTACTCACCTATCTCCTTAGCCAGAGCCAGGCCCTGAGGGTAGGTGATTGGTGCCAGCTTCTTTTCCTTCAGCTTCTCAATGGTTTCCTTCTCGTCCCTCAGATCCAGCTTGGTGCCCACCAGGATGATGGGCGTGGAGGGGCAGTGGTGGCGAACCTCTGGGTACCACTGGCAGAGAACAGTTAAAATCAAACAAAATGAGAAGAGAGAGAGGGGAAGGTAAAAATTGAAGGTATGTGTCAGAGATGAAGAAAACGACAGGGGGTGAAGGGAGACGAGAGGAGAAAATTGGAAGCCAGGTGGTACAAAAAGGTGGATGAAGGAGTCAGCCTGGTTTCTTAAATTGTGATGAAATAAGTCTTCAAATGCAAATGACATGCGGTAGGTTTGGAAAATAAGAATATAAGGTTGTAGTTAGGTGTAGGCTCCACATTTGATTTTTTGCTCAAGCAAATCCTGAAATACAAGTTTCATCCCTAACTTGCAAAGAATTTCATAACATGAATGAGGTTTTTCATTTTCAGACACGACCTGGTTGCCTCCACTCTCCTCTTTTCTTCTTTTACAATTTCTCTCAAAATTCTTGCCTTTGCTCGTCCTCTCGCCGAGGCGCCCACTATTGTCCCTTCTGTCCCTCACGCCTTTCCCTCTGATCTCTCGTTTGCTCACCTCATATCTCCCTTTCCCTCTTAAACTTCTTCCCCTTGCTCTCTCACTCCACTCTTTCTTTGCCTCTTGTATCCTCTCTCCATCCATTTTCCGCAGTGAGGAAATGAGAGATGCTATCTGCTAAAAGAATTAAGTAAATTCTGTTAGCGCCCACAGACCAGTGATAGTTGTAGTTTTTGATTGGAAATCCAACCCGCTTAGTGGAGTAGTCTGCTCCAAGCCAGCCAGTTGACATGAGGGCATTATGGGTATTACCTGATGAATCATACTGCTGCTTCTTTGAGTCAATTCTTTTTAAATGTCTTACTGTGTATAGCTGAAATTTTAAACCACTGTGCAATACAAATTCATGGACTCCTTGAGCCTCCCTCTCCCTCACCAGCTTTATCTTCTCCTGAACTCTCATTAAATAAATTAAATACAATTCGGACATGCTATCTTGGTCACAGCCAATAGGGAAATTCTCTGGTGGAAGTTTTTAAACGTCACTTATCAAGTGAGTATTTTCTTAACTTGGCATGTTCCTTTCAGCAGATCCACTACACATTATACCAGAGCTTTACGCCGTTAACTTGGGAGTTAAGTTTAAGAAAATGAGGACTTGAGACTTGACGTGGACTTGATTGCTGTGAGACTTGACTCACTTGAGAACTGACTCCCTAAAGACTGCACTTGACTTGAGATTTGAAAGCAAAACGTCAGGTTTCAAGTTTTGACCAGGTAAAATCCCACAATAATAAATGTGCATTTAAAGGACTTGGTCTCTGTGATGTAGAAACACTATTAACACGGATGCCATGTCATTTTAATGGTCATTATTCAGGCACCTGAAAGACCTGCATTGTGACTTGGAAGTGCCCTAAAAGACTGAATGACTTGACTTGGACTTGTCCCAATTGACCTGAGACATGTCCTGAGACGTAGTCTGAAAGCTTTCAGTGTGACTTGAGATTTGACCTGAGGCTTGCGCTGAAGGACCTCCGAAACTGACTTGTCTTGAATCACTTGAGACATGACTTGGACTTGTCTTCAGTGACTTGAGTTTTGAGACTTACTCTGATTTTCTCAGATTTAACTTGGACTTGCTCCAAAAGACTACACCTCTGAAGTGACACTACAGTCCAGTCAACTCATATGCAATATTCCACTGTTAGCCACTGAGAAGCTACAGTACACTGTAGTAGTGAGCGCTGATCACAAGGTTGTCCGGTACATCCTTTGCATGGTAGCCAATGATAAACGCCAGACAGGGTTGTTCATGTAATTCTGTATCTGCTTTACCTTTTAAAATGTTTTATTTTATGTTGTGCAACAGTGTTACAGTCATGAGATAAAAGATGTCATTTCCTTCTAATTCCATTAAACCCCTACACTAATCTTTCTGACCTTTCTCTCCAGTTCATCGTGAGTCTTGTAATGTAGAACAGAGTTAATACTATCTGATTGGTGATGGATGGACATGCTGGTCAATCTATACTCCAACATGTCATTATGCTTGGAATGTTTTGACATTTAGCTGCTCAGGTGCCTTGCGGTCAATAGTTGTCAACCTCTACACACACACAAAAAGAGCTTTCTGAATCTGATAAATGAAGGACTGTGAAGGGAGTTTGAAGCCAGGTGTTTGAAAGAGTCTAAAAGGTCCAGAATCATACAAGGTGCAAAGAGTGCCAGTCCAAACATTCAGCCTCCTTTTGCCTGTCAGGATCATACATGTGCCAAATACATTTAAGTCTCATACTTTAGGTCAAATATAGCTTTATTTTCTGGGTGTAAACTTCAGCCCTCTTTGCGCTACTAAGTGTCACTTCATAGAATCTGCGTTTTTACCATCAACTTCCATTTTACTTTCCCTCCATACCAGCTAATCTAGCAGGAACCACTTTTATGGTAACACCCCAGTCCCATTGTTACCATGGTGACTTACATGACATCCAAAATTAAGAGCAAAGCAGAGCTGAATCGTACTAAAATGAATCTGATCAATATGCCTGATGTTTTTTTCTTTGTTATATTGTATTGATGCTCTTGTAGGATATTTCTAGGCTTGAAGAGCAGTGAGTGGTTTTGAGAGTGGTCATAGTGGAAAGCTCTGCTTTTGTAGTACTCGTCCTTGCGTCATAGTGGTGCAGGAAATGGAGAATACATGAAACTACTAAAATCGAAAGAGCACTTGAGATGAGAGTACATGAAGGCTTTTATCTCACTGTTACATATACAGTCAGGTTTCTTTTCAACGTGTTGAGCTTGAAGGACTGAAAAATGTAACCCTCGTTACACTGAATAGAAATAAGCAGGAACAGAATATGGATGGAGGGAAATATGAAAATATTTTTGGTTTACATGAGTGGTTGTGTACATGATGAAACACCAGATTACATTGAAAATCAAGCATTTTTTTAAGGACTATATTTTTATTCAAGCATTAAATTAAGCATTTTCAAGACTTTGTACGAACCCTGTAATATGCATTTTATCCACTGCATGTTTGTTTTTTCATTTGCTGGATATCCTTGTTTTTGTATTTTTCTCCACTTTAGAATGTATTCAGTCTGCGATGTGCATCAGTGGCTGTATAGGCCATATTTGGTCATTAGGTCAGGGTGCACATGCATCTTCAATACCCAGTTATTATGTATCCAATATGTTGACATCAATAAACTGGTAAACAAAACATTCTTATCCACCACGAGATATGAGAAGGGTCCATGGTCGTGTAGGCACCTTCTGACTGACCACTAGGTCTTTAAACGTAACTTAAAATTCTCCAGATGTCCAATCAGATCCTGTGATTAAATACAACAGCTCAACTATATATCGTTATTTGGAAGTGGACTGCTAAACTGAACCATAAAAGTTAACCATAATTAGCAGTTAAAACAGCAGGCTTTACAGAACAGTCTCAGCTCTCAGCTGCACTGTCATACAATAATAACAAAATAAAATGTAAAAAGAAAAAAGAATGAAAGACGACAGAGTCAAAAGCTTTGAATGATCTATAAAAGGACAAATTGGTGTCTAAGTGAACTGAATGAAAATGAATGGAAACCCAGGGCTGCCTGTGGTTCTGCAGACAGTGACACAGGGGAAATTTAAAATGTGACCATTTGACATTTCGTCTGACAGACAATTAGATTCTGGGCTCTAAAAGATCATTGAAATCATCTAATTTAAGGGGGCAACACAACTCAACAGTGATTGTGAAGACTTTAATATGCCAATAGAAATCTGTAAAACATTCTGCTTTGCATCAGCATGTACCTGCAATGTAAATGTATCTATGATATACCCATAATACAAGAAATAAAAATAGAACACAGGAAAATATTTCTAAATAGACACAGTCCGCTCAACTTAAAGTGAATCACAATGTCATGCACAATCATGCACTCAGTCCATTTTACACAGGGATCATTTCTTCTATCCCTGATTATTTCTTGCTCTTTATATCTTTTTTTTTCTTGCATACACGTGCAAACCACCTCCCACCCATCTGATTCAGCAAAGAGGCAGCGACTAAATCGTTTGTTTGTTTCTATTTAATACAGTAAAACCACTGCTGTTTTTATTTTAGGACTATTTAATAAACTATATATATATATATATATATATATATATATATAT